>ARYC01008055.1:0-12955 GCA_000711775.1 Oxytricha trifallax
GAAAGGTGTCTCTGGGTTTTCATTCAATAGTAAAGACATAATAAACTGTATATAATACTATCTCTTTGGCTTTGCATGTTTGACCTTGGGTTTTCATCCACTTCGCTTTGGGTTTTCATTACGCAATACGCAGAGTCTTCGCTTCGCTCAGGACTCGCGTCCCAATCCAATTAATATTACCTCGTTTTTGGCTTACCCGTAGGGTTTTGGCGGCAGCCTTTTTTCAGGTTATGTTAAAAAAAATTATTGTTATATTAATTCTACCAAATTGTACTTATATTCTTCTTTGTTTAACTTATTATACTATTGACATGATTTCTATAATCATAAATAATTTGACTTCAGACCCCCCCCCACCCCCACCCCCCCCTTGACTATAAAATGGACACTTTTTGTATGAGAAGGATACGTTTCTCATCCTTAGGTATACCCATATATGGGGTTTTGGGGCTCCGCAGATCGTCAAATTTTCCTCCCAACTTTTTTATATATAAAATGTGCGTGACGCTTTGTTATATTATATATATTAAATGGGGTTCTGGGGACCGATAAAACGCGATTTTTCCCTCGTGAGCCATTTCAAATGCTATCTTATTGAAAATTAGATATTTACTCCACAATCGACTATGGAGATTCGATATCGCGTGGTCAACAAAGAAATTATTTTTTTTCCTGACTCACTTTGGCTTCATGGTACAAAAATAAAGAAATTTGAAAAAGTATAAAATATTGAAAATAAAGTTGCTTCACTCGACATATAGCCTCTAAAAAAGGTGTCAAATCATAGTGTTAGAAAAAATATTTTCAGATTCCTGACTACTACTCATAAAAAATTAAAGTTATTTAGAAATTATCTTATTTAATTATAAAAAAGCTAAGAGAAGCTTATCAGACAAGATATTCTTAAGAAGAAAGTTATAATAATATAGTAGAGATAAAAGTTTCTAGAGTTTGTGAGTACTTATCCATAAAAATTCAAAAAATCACCAAAACCCTACAATTTTGATAAGAAAACCCTATAAATTTGATAAGAAAACCCGATCAAAATAAATATAATTGGAAAATTGTAAGAAATGGTATATATTTTAATATGTTACTAAAATTCTTAATACTTATCTAATAACCTTAAAACCCTGTTTTAATTGATATGAAAACTGTAATAATGATAAACATTTACTTACTCTCTTTGGTTTCTCTCTGGGTTTTGGTGGAAAGGTGTCTCTGGGTTTTCATTCAATAGTAAAGACATAATAAACTGTATATAATACTATCTCTTTGGCTTTGCATGTTTGACCTTGGGTTTTCATCCACTTCGCTTTGGGTTTTCATTACGCAATACGCAGAGTCTTCGCTTCGCTCAGGACTCGCGTCCCAATCCAATTAATATTACCTCGTTTTTGGCTTACCCGTAGGGTTTTGGCGGCAGCCTTTTTTCAGGTTATGTTAAAAAAGAATTATTGTTATATTAATTCTACCAAATTGTACTTATATTCTTCTTTGTTTAACTTATTATACTATTGACATGATTTCTATAATCATAAATAATTTGACTTCAGACCCCCCCCCACCCCCACCCCCCCCTTGACTATAAAATGGACACTTTTTGTATGAGAAGGATACGTTTCTCATCCTTAGGTATACCCATATATGGGGTTTTGGGGCTCCGCAGATCGTCAAATTTTCCTCCCAACTTTTTTATATATAAAATGTGCGTGACGCTTTGTTATATTATATATATTAAATGGGGTTCTGGGGACCGATAAAACGCGATTTTTCCCTCGTGAGCCATTTCAAATGCTATCTTATTGAAAATTAGATATTTACTCCACAATCGACTATGGAGATTCGATATCGCGTGGTCAACAAAGAAATTATTTTTTTTCCTGACTCACTTTGGCTTCATGGTACAAAATTAAGAAATTTGAAAAAGTTCCAAAAATTGAAAATAAAGTTGCTTCACTCGACATATAGCCTCTAAAAAAGGTGTCAAATCATAGTGTTAGAAAAAATATTTTCAGATTCCTGACTACTACTCATAAAAAATTAAAGTTATTTAGAAATTATCTTATTTAATTATAAAAAAGCTAAGAGAAGCTTATCAGACAAGATATTCTTAAGAAGAAAGTTATAATAATATAGTAGAGATAAAAGTTTCTAGAGTTTGTAAGTACTTATCCATAAAAATTCAAAAAATCACCAAAACCCTACAATTTTGATAAGAAAACCCTATAAATTTGATAAGAAAACCCGATCAAAATAAATATAATTGGAAAATTGTAAGAAATGGTATATATTTTAATATGTTACTAAAATTCTTAATACTTATCTAATAACCTTAAAACCCTGTTTTAATTGATATGAAAACTGTAATAATGATAAACATTTACTTACTCTCTTTGGTTTCTCTCTGGGTTTTGGTGGAAAGGTGTCTCTGGGTTTTCATTCAATAGTAAAGACATAATAAACTGTATATAATACTATCTCTTTGGCTTTGCATGTTTGACCTTGGGTTTTCATCCACTTCGCTTTGGGTTTTCATTACGCAATACGCAGAGTCTTCGCTTCGCTCAGGACTCGCGTCCCAATCCAATTAATATTACCTCGTTTTTGGCTTACCCGTAGGGTTTTGGCGGCAGCCTTTTTTCAGGTTATGTTAAAAAAGAAAGGTTTTTTATATTAATTCTACCAAATTGTACTTATATTCTTCTTTGTTTAACTTATTATACTATTGACATGATTTCTATAATCATAAATAATTTGACTTCAGACCCCCCCCCACCCCCACCCCCCCCTTGACTATAAAAATGGACACTTTTTGTATGAGAAGGATACGTTTCTCATCCTTAGGTATACCCATATATGGGGTTTTGGGGCTCCGCAGATCGTCAAATTTTCCTCCCAACTTTTTTATATATAAAATGTGCGTGACGCTTTGTTATATTATATATATTAAATGGGGTTCTGGGGACCGATAAAACGCGATTTTTCCCTCGTGAGCCATTTCAAATGCTATCTTATTGAAAATTAGATATTTACTCCACAATCGACTATGGAGATTCGATATCGCGTGGTCAACAAAGAAATTATTTTTTTTCCTGACTCACTTTGGCTTCATGGTACAAAATAAAGAAATTTGAAAAAGTATAAAATATTGAAAATAAAGTTGCTTCACTCGACATATAGCCTCTAAAAAAGTGTCAAAACATAGTGTTAGAAAAAATATTTTCAGATTCCTGACTACTACTCATAAAAAATTAAAGTTATATAGAAATTATCTTATTTAATTATAAAAAAGCTAAGAGAAGCTTATCAGACAAGATATTCTTAAGAAGAAAGTTATAATAATATAGTAGAGATAAAAGTTTCTAAAATTTGTAAGTACTTATCCATAAAAATTCAAAAAATCACCAAAACCCTACAATTTTGATAAGAAAACCCTATAAATTTGATAAGAAAACCCGATCAAAATAAATATAATTGGAAAATTGTAAGAAATGGTATATATTTTAATATGTTACTAAAATTCTTAATACTTATCTAATAACCTTAAAACCCTGTTTTAATTGATATGAAAACTGTAATAATGATAAACATTTACTTACTCTCTTTGGTTTCTCTCTGGGTTTTGGTGGAAAGGTGTCTCTGGGTTTTCATTCAATAGTAAAGACATAATAAACTGTATATAATACTATCTCTTTGGCTTTGCATGTTTGACCTTGGGTTTTCATCCACTTCGCTTTGGGTTTTCATTACGCAATACGCAGAGTCTTCGCTTCGCTCAGGACTCGCGTCCCAATCCAATTAATATTACCTCGTTTTTGGCTTACCCGTAGGGTTTTGGCGGCAGCCTTTTTTCAGGTTATGTTAAAAAAGAAAAGATTGTTATATTAATTCTACCAAATTGTACTTATATTCTTCTATGTTTAACTTATTATACTATTGACATGATTTCTATAATCATAAATAATTTGACTTCAGACCCCCCCCCACCCCCACCCCCCCCTTGACTATAAAATGGACACTTTTTGTATGAGAAGGATACGTTTCTCATCCTTAGGTATACCCATATATGGGGTTTTGGGGCTCCGCAGATCGTCAAATTTTCCTCCCAACTTTTTTATATATAAAATGTGCGTGACGCTTTGTTATATTATATATATTAAATGGGGTTCTGGGGACCGATAAAACGCGATTTTTCCCTCGTGAGCCATTTCAAATGCTATCTTATTGAAAATTAGATATTTACTCCACAATCGACTATGGAGATTCGATATCGCGTGGTCAACAAAGAAATTATTTTTTTTCCTGACTCACTTTGGCTTCATGGTACAAAAATAAAGAAATTTGAAAAAGTTAAAAAATTGAAAATAAAGTTGCTTCACTCGACATATAGCCTCTAAAAAAGTGTCAAAACATAGTGTTAGAAAAAATATTTTCAGATTCCGGACTACTACTCATAAAAAATTAAAGTTAAATAAAATTCTTATTTAAATATAAAAAAGCTAAGAGAAGCTTATCAGACAAGATATTCTTAAGAAGAAAGTTATAATAATATAGTAGAGATAAAAGTTTCTAGAGTTTGTGAGTACTTACTCATAAATTGAAAATACTCCCAAAACCCTACAATTTTGATAAGAAAACCCTACCAATTTGATAAGAAAACCCGATCAAATTTAATAAATCGAAAAAGTTGCAAGAAATAATATATACTTGACGATGTTACTAAAATCCATTATAAATTTTTCCAAATAATGATAACCGTTTTATTTGTTAAGAGAACTTTACTTAAATATACAATTACTTACTCACTTTGGTTTCTCTCCGGGTTTTGGGGTAAAGGTGTCTCTGGGTTTTCATTGCAAAGACATAATCAGCAATTAAACGGCGATCACTTTGGCTTTGCAAGTTTGACCTTGGGTTTTCATGCATTCGCTTTGGGTTTTCATGCGTGACGCAATACGCAGAGTCTTCGCTTCGCTCAGGACTCGCGTCCCAATTAAATTAATATTACCTCGTCTTTGGCTTACCCGAAGGGTTTTGGCGTCAGCCTTATTTCAGGTTATCTAAAAAAGAAATTATTGTTATATTAATTCTACCAAATTGTACTTATATTCTTCTATGTTTAACTTATTATACTATTGACATGATTTCTATAATCATAAATAATTTGACTTCAGACCCCCCCCCACCCCCCCCTTGACTATAAAATGGACACTTTTTGTATGAGAAGGATACGTTTCTCATCCTTAGGTATACCCATATATGGGGTTTTGGGGCTCCGCAGATCGTCAAATTTTCCTCCCAACTTTTTTATATATAAAATGTGCGTGACGCTTTGTTATATTATATATATTAAATGGGGTTCTGGGGACCGATAAAACGCGATTTTTCCCTCGTGAGCCATTTCAAATGCTATCTTATTGAAAATTAGATATTTACTCCACAATCGACTATGGAGATTCGATATCGCGTGGTCAACAAAGAAATTATTTTTTTTCCTGACTCACTTTGGCTTCATGGTACAAAATAAAGAAATTTGAAAAAGTTAAAAAATTGAAAATAAAGTTGCTTCACTCGACATATAGCCTCTAAAAAAGGTGTCAAATCATAGTGTTAGAAAAAATATTTTCAGATTCCGGACTACTACTCATAAAAAATTAAAGTTAAATAGAAATTATCTTATTTAAATATAAAAAAGCTAAGAGAAGCTTATCAGACAAGATATTCTTAAGAAGAAAGTTATAATAATATAGTAGAGATAAAAGTTTCTAGAGTTTGTGAGTACTTACTCATAAATTGAAAATACTCCCAAAACCCTACAATTTTGATAAGAAAACCCTACCAATTTGATAAGAAAACCCGATCAAATTTAATAAATCGAAAAAGTTGCAAGAAATAATATATACTTGACGATGTTACTAAAATCCATTATAAATTTTTCCAAATAATGATAACCGTTTTATTTGTTAAGAGAACTTTACTTAAATATACAATTACTTACTCACTTTGGTTTCTCTCCGGGTTTTGGGGTAAAGGTGTCTCTGGGTTTTCATATAATAGTAAAGACATAAAAACTCTTATATAGAGCGGTCTCTTTGGCTTTGCGAGTTTGACATTGGGTTTTCATCCACTTTGCTTTGGGTTTTCATACGCAATACGCAGAGTCTTCGCTTCGCTCAGGACTCGCGTCCCAATATAATTAATATTGCCTCGTCTTTGGCTTACCCGAAGGGTTTTGGCGTCAGCCTTATTTCAGGTTATCTAAAAAAGAAATTATTGTTATATTAATTCTACGAAATTGTACTTATATTCTTCTATGTTTAACTTATTATACTATTGACATGGTTTCTATAATCATATATAATTTGACTTCAGACCCCCCCCCACCCCCACCCCCCCCTTGACTATAAAATGGACACTTTTTGTATGAGAAGGATACGTTTCTCATCCTTAGGTATACCCATATATGGGGTTTTGGGGCTCCGCAGATCGTCAAATTTTCCTCCCAACTTTTTTATATATAAAATGTGCGTGACGCTTTGTTATATTATATATATTAAATGGGGTTCTGGGGACCGATAAAACGCGATTTTTCCCTCGTGAGCCATTTCAAATGCTATCTTATTGAAAATTAGATATTTACTCCACAATCGACTATGGAGATTCGATATCGCGTGGTCAACAAAGAAATTATTTTTTTTCCTGACTCACTTTGGCTTCATGGTACAAAATTAAGAAATTTGAAAAAGTTCCAAAAATTGAAAATAAAGTTGCTTCACTCGATATATAGCCTCTAAAAAAGGTGTCAAATCATAGTGTTAGAAAAAATATTTTCAGATTCCTGACTACTACTCATAAAAAATTAAAGTTATTTAGAAATTATCTTATTTAATTATAAAAAAGCTAAGAGAAGCTTATCAGACAAGATATTCTTAAGAAGAAAGTTATAATAATATAGTAGAGATAAAAGTTTCTAGAGTTTGTGAGTACTTACTCATAAAATTGAAAGAAAGTCCAAAACCCTACAATTTTGATAAGAAAACCCTACTAATTTGATAAGAAAACTCGATAAAATTTAATAAATTGAAAAACTTGTAAGAAATAATCTAAACTCCAATATGTTACTAAAAACCTTAATAAATTTACCATAACCTTTAAATACTTTATATAAGATAAGAAAACTCTACTAAAATAAACATTTACTTACTCTCTTTGGTTTCTCTCTGGGTTTTGGTGTAAAGGTGTCTCTGGGTTTTCATATAATAGTAAAGACATAAAAACTCTTATATAGAGCGGTCTCTTTGGCTTTGCGAGTTTGACATTGGGTTTTCATCCACTTTGCTTTGGGTTTTCATATACGACAATACGCAGAGTCTTCGCTTCGCTCAGGACTCGCGTCCCAATATAATTAATATTGCCTCGTCTTTGGCTTACCCGAAGGGTTTTGGCGTCAGCCTTATTTCAGGTTATCTAAAAAAGAAATTATTGTTATATTAATTCTACGAAATTGTACTTATATTCTTCTATGTTTAACTTATTATACTATTGACATGGTTTCTATAATCATATATAATTTGACTTCAGACCCCCCCCCACCCCCACCCCCCCCTTGACTATAAATGGACACTTTTTGTATGAGAAGGATACGTTTCTCATCCTTAGGTATACCCATATATGGGGTTTTGGGGCTCCGCAGATCGTCAAATTTTCCTCCCAACTTTTTTATATATAAAATGTGCGTGACGCTTTGTTATATTATATATATTAAATGGGGTTCTGGGGACCGATAAAACGCGATTTTTCCCTCGTGAGCCATTTCAAATGCTATCTTATTGAAAATTAGATATTTACTCCACAATCGACTATGGAGATTCGATATCGCGTGGTCAACAAAGAAATTATTTTTTTTCCTGACTCACTTTGGCTTCATGGTACAAAAAAAAATAAATAAAAAATAAAGAAATTTGAAAAAGTTACAAAAATTGAAAATAAAGTTGCTTCACTCGACATATAGCCTCTAAAAAAGGTGTCAAAACATAGTCTTAGAAAAAATATTTTCAATTTACTGACCACTACTCATGAAAAATAAATGTTATATAGAAATTATTCATTTAAATATAAAAAGTGGTAAGAAAAGCTTAACAGGCAAGATATTGTTAAGAAGATAAAAAAAATAATGTAGTAGAGATAAAAGTTTCTAGAATTTGTGAGTACTTACTCATAAAAGTTAAAAAATCACCAAAACCCTACAATATTGATAAGAAAACCCTCCCAAATTGATAAGAAAACCCGATCAAATTTAATAAATCTAAAAAGTTGTAAGAAATAATATAAACTTCAATATGTTATTAATAACCTTAATAAATTTACCATAACCTTTAAATACTTTATATAAGATAAGAAAACTCTACTAAAATAAACATTTACTTACTCTCTTTGGTTTCTCTCTGGGTTTTGGTGTAAAGGTGTCTCTGGGTTTTCATATAATAGTAAAGACATAAAAACTCTTATATAGAGCGGTCTCTTTGGCTTTGCGAGTTTGACATTGGGTTTTCATCCACTTTGCTTTGGGTTTTCATTAGCAATACGGCAAGAGTCTTCGCTTCGCTCAGGACTCGCGTCCCAATATAATTAATATTGCCTCGTCTTTGGCTTACCCGAAGGGTTTTGGCGTCAGCCTTATTTCAGGTTATCTAAAAAAGAAATTATTGTTATATTAATTCTACGAAATTGTACTTATATTCTTCTATGTTTAACTTATTATACTATTGACATGGTTTCTATAATCATATATAATTTGACTTCAGACCCCCCCCCACCCCCCACCCCCCCCTTGACTATAAAATGGACACTTTTTGTATGAGAAGGATACGTTTCTCATCCTTAGGTATACCCATATATGGGGTTTTGGGGCTCCGCAGATCGTCAAATTTTCCTCCCAACTTTTTTATATATAAAATGTGCGTGACGCTTTGTTATATTATATATATTAAATGGGGTTCTGGGGACCGATAAAACGCGATTTTTCCCTCGTGAGCCATTTCAAATGCTATCTTATTGAAAATTAGATATTTACTCCACAATCGACTATGGAGATTCGATATCGCGTGGTCAACAAAGAAATTATTTTTTTTCCTGACTCACTTTGGCTTCATGGTACAAAATAAAGAAATTTGAAAAAGTATAAAATATTGAAAATAAAGTTGCTTCACTCGACATATAGCCTCTAAAAAAGTGTCAAAACATAGTGTTAGAAAAAATATTTTCAGATTCCTGACTACTACTCATAAAAAATTAAAGTTATAAGAAAATTCTTATTTAATTATAAAAAAGCTAAGAGAAGCTTATCAGACAAGATATTCTTAAGAAGAAAGTTATAATAATATAGTAGAGATAAAAGTTTCTAGAGTTTGTGAGTACTTACTCATTAAATTGACCAAAACCCTGAAAACCCTACCATTTTGATAAGAAAACCCGACAAATTTGATAAGAAAACCCTATCAAAATTAATATATTGAAAAAGTTATAAGAAATAATAAATACTTCAATATCTTACTAAACTCCTTAATACATATTTAAAAACCTTTAAAACCTATATCAATATATATGTAAACTCTACTAAAATAAACATTTACTTACTCCTTTTGGTTTCTATCTGGGTTTTGGTGAAAAGGTGTCTCTGGGTTTTCATATAATAATAAAGACAATATAATCAGTAGAAAGCGTGATCTCTTTGGCTTTGCAAGTTTGACCTTGGGTTTTCATGCACTTCGCTTTGGGTTTTCATTGACGCAATACGCAGAGTCTTCGCTTCGCTCAGGACTCGCGTCCCAATAAAATTAATATTGCCTCGTCTTTGGCTTACCCGAAGGGTTTTGGCGTCAGCCTTATTTCAGGTTATCTAAAAAAGAAAAGATTGTTATATTAATTCTACCAAATTGTACTTATATTCTTCTATGCTTAACTTATTATACTATTGACATGATTTCTATAATCATATAAATTTGACTTCAGACCCCCCCCCCACCCCCACCCCCCCCTTGACTATAAAATGGACACTTTTTGTATGAGAAGGATACGTTTCTCATCCTTAGGTATACCCATATATGGGGTTTTGGGGCTCCGCAGATCGTCAAATTTTCCTCCCAACTTTTTTATATATAAAATGTGCGTGACGCTTTGTTATATTATATATATTAAATGGGGTTCTGGGGACCGATAAAACGCGATTTTTCCCTCGTGAGCCATTTCAAATGCTATCTTATTGAAAATTAGATATTTACTCCACAATCGACTATGGAGATTCGATATCGCGTGGTCAACAAAGAAATTATTTTTTTTCCTGACTCACTTTGGTTCATGGTACAAAATAAGAAATTTGAAAAAGTTACAAAAATTGAAAATAAAGTTGCTTCACTCGACATATAGCCTCTAAAAAAGGTGTCAAATCATAGTGTTAGAAAAAATATTTTCAGATTCCGGACTACTACTCATAAAAAATTAAAGTTAAATAGAAATTATCTTATTTAAATATAAAAAAGCTAAGAGAAGCTTATCAGACAAGATATTCTTAAGAAGAAAGTTATAATAATATAGTAAGATAAAAGTTTCTAAAATTTGTAAGTACTTACACAAAAATTCAAAAAATCACCAAAACCCTACAATTTTGATAAGAAAACCCTATAAATTTGATAAGAAAACCCGATCAAAATAAATATAATTGGAAAATTGTAAGAAATGGTATATATTTTAATATGTTACTAAAATTCTTAATACTTATCTAATAACCTTAAAACCCTGTTTTAATTGATATGAAAACTGTAATAATGATAAACATTTACTTACTCTCTTTGGTTTCTCTCTGGGTTTTGGTGGAAAGGTGTCTCTGGGTTTTCATTCAATAGTAAAGACATAATAAACTGTATATAATACTATCTCTTTGGCTTTGCATGTTTGACCTTGGGTTTTCATCCACTTCGCTTTGGGTTTTCATTACGCAATACGCAGAGTCTTCGCTTCGCTCAGGACTCGCGTCCCAATCCAATTAATATTACCTCGTTTTTGGCTTACCCGTAGGGTTTTGGCGGCAGCCTTTTTTCAGGTTATGTTAAAAAAGAAATTATTGTTATATTAATTCTACCAAATTGTACTTATATTCTTCTATGTTTAACTTATTATACTATTGACATGATTTCTATAATCATAAATAATTTGACTTCAGACCCCCCCCCACCCAACCCCCACTTGACTATAAAATGTTTTGTATGAGAAGGATACGTTTCTCATCCTTAGGTATACCCATATATGGGGTTTTGGGGCTCCGCAGATCGTCAAATTTTCCTCCCAACTTTTTTATATATAAAATGTGCGTGACGCTTTGTTATATTATATATATTAAATGGGGTTCTGGGGACCGATAAAACGCGATTTTTCCCTCGTGAGCCATTTCAAATGCTATCTTATTGAAAATTAGATATTTACTCCACAATCGACTATGGAGATTCGATATCGCGTGGTCAACAAAGAAATTATTTTTTTTCCTGACTCACTTTGGCTTCATGGTACAAAAATAAAGAAATTTGAAAAAGTTACAAAAATTGAAAATAAAGTTCCTTCACTCAACATATAGCCTCTAAAAAAGGTGTCAAATCATAGTGTTAGAAAAAATATTTTCAGATTCCGGACTACTACTCATAAAAAATTAAAGTTAAATAGAAATTATCTTATTTAAATATAATTAAGCTAAGAGAAGCTTATCAGACAAGATATTCTTAAGAAGAAAGTTATAATAATATAGTAGAGATAAAAGTTTCAAGAATTTGTGAGTACTTACTCATTAAATTGACCAAAACCCTGAAAACCCTACCATTTTGATAAGAAAACCCGACAAATTTGATAAGAAAACCCTATCAAAATTAATATATTGAAAAAGTTATAAGAAATAATAAATACTTCAATATCTTACTAAACTCCTTAATACATATTTAAAAACCTTTAAAACCTATATCAATATATATGTAAACTCTACTAAAATAAACATTTACTTACTCCTTTTGGTTTCTATCTGGGTTTTGGTGAAAAGGTGTCTCTGGGTTTTCATATAATAATAAAGACAATATAATCAGTAGAAAGCGTGATCTCTTTGGCTTTGCAAGTTTGACCTTGGGTTTTCATGCACTTCGCTTTGGGTTTTCATGCGTGACGCAATACGCTGAGTCTTCGCTTCGCTCAGGACTCGCGTCCCAATATAATTAATATTGCCTCGTCTTTGGCTTACCCGAAGGGTTTTGGCGTCAGCCTTATTTCAGGTTATCTAAAAAAGAAATTATTGTTATATTAATTCTACGAAATTGTACTTATATTCTTCTATGTTTAACTTATTATACTATTGACATGGTTTCTATAATCATATATAATTTGACTTCAGACCCCCCCCCACCCCCCACCCCCCCCTTGACTATAAAATGGACACTTTTTGTATGAGAAGGATACGTTTCTCATCCTTAGGTATACCCATATATGGGGTTTTGGGGCTCCGCAGATCGTCAAATTTTCCTCCCAACTTTTTTATATATAAAATGTGCGTGACGCTTTGTTATATTATATATATTAAATGGGGTTCTGGGGACCGATAAAACGCGATTTTTCCCTCGTGAGCCATTTCAAATGCTATCTTATTGAAAATTAGATATTTACTCCACAATCGACTATGGAGATTCGATATCGCGTGGTCAACAAAGAAATTATTTTTTTTCCTGACTCACTTTGGCTTCATGGTACAAAAAAGAAATTTGAAAAAGTTACAAAAATTGAAAATAAAGTTGCTTCACTCGACATATAGCCTCTAAAAAAGGTGTCAAAACATAGTCTTAGAAAAAATATTTTCAATTTACTGACCACTACTCATGAAAAATAAATGTTATATAGAAATTATTCATTTAAATATAAAAAGTGG
>ARYC01008056.1:0-24108 GCA_000711775.1 Oxytricha trifallax
TACTATCTCTTTGGCTTTGCAAGTTTGACCTTGGGTTTTCATGTACTTCGCTTTGGGTTTTCATTACGCTATACGCAGAGTCTTCGCTTCGCTCAGGACTCGCGTCCCAATATAATTAATATTGCCTCGTCTTTGGCTTACCCGAAGGGTTTTGGCGTCAGCCTTATTTCAGGTTATCTAAAAAAGAAATTATTGTTATATTAATTCTACGAAATTGTACTTATATTCTTCTATGTTTAACTTATTATACTATTGACATGGTTTCTATAATCATATATAATTTGACTTCAGACCCCCCCCCACCCCCACCCCCCCCTTGACTATAAAATGGACACTTTTTGTATGAGAAGGATACGTTTCTCATCCTTAGGTATACCCATATATGGGGTTTTGGGGCTCCGCAGATCGTCAAATTTTCCTCCCAACTTTTTTATATATAAAATGTGCGTGACGCTTTGTTATATTATATATATTAAATGGGGTTCTGGGGACCGATAAAACGCGATTTTTCCCTCGTGAGCCATTTCAAATGCTATCTTATTGAAAATTAGATATTTACTCCACAATCGACTATGGAGATTCGATATCGCGTGGTCAACAAAGAAATTATTTTTTTTCCTGACTCACTTTGGCTTCATGGTACAAAAATAAAGAAATTTGAAAAAGTATAAAATATTGAAAATAAAGTTGCTTCACTCGACATATAGCCTCTAAAAAAGTGATCAAAACATAGTGTTAGAAAAAATATTTTCAGATTCCTGACTACTACTCATTAAAAATTAAAGTTATAATAAAATTCTTATTTAATTATAAAAAAGCTAAGAGAAGCTTATCAGACAAGATATTCTTAAGAAGAAAGTTATAATAATATAGTAGAGATAAAAGTTTCTAGAGTTTGTGAGTACTTACTCATAAAATTGAAAATACTCCCAAAACCCTACAATTTTGATAAGAAAACCCTACCAATTTGATAAGAAAACCCGATCAAATTTAATAAATCGAAAAAGTTGCAAGAAATAATATATACTTGACGATGTTACTAAAATCCATTATAAATTTTTCCAAATAATGATAACCGTTTTATTTGTTAAGAGAACTTTACTTAAATATACAATTACTTACTCACTTTGGTTTCTCTCCGGGTTTTGGGGAAAAGGTGTCTCTGGGTTTTCATTCTATAGTAAAGACCTTCTAATCAGTAGAAAGTACTATCACTTTGGCTTTGCAAGTTTGACTTTGTGTTTTCATGCACTTCGCTTTGGGTTTTCATATGTGACGCAATACGCAGAGTCTTCGCTTCGCTCAGGACTCGCGTCCAAATTCAATAAAAATTGCCTCGTCTTTGGCTTACCCGAAGGGTTTTGGCGTCAGCCTTTTTTCAGGTTTTCTAAAAAAGAAATTATTGTTATATTAATTCTACGAAATTGTACTTATATTCTTCTATGTTTAACTTATTATACTATTGACATGGTTTCTATAATCATATATAATTTGACTTCAGACCCCCCCCCACCCCCACCCCCCCCTTGACTATAAAATGGACACTTTTTGTATGAGAAGGATACGTTTCTCATCCTTAGGTATACCCATATATGGGGTTTAGGGGCTCCGTAGATCGAAGTTTTTACTCCCTCAGGATTTTTAATAAGTTTTATATAAGAATAGTACGTTATTTGCGTGACGCTTTGTTATATTATATATATTAAATGGGGTTCTGGGGACCGATAAAACGCGATTTTTCCCTCGTGAGCCATTTCAAATGCTATCTTATTGAAAATTAGATATTTACTCCACAATCGACTATGGAGATTCGATATCGCGTGGTCAACAAAGAAATTATTTTTTTTCCTGACTCACTTTGGCTTCATGGTACAAAAATAAAGAAATTTGAAAAAGTTACAAAAATTGAAAATAAAGTTGCTTCACTCGACATATAGCCTCTAAAAAAGGTGTCAAATCATAGTGTTATAAAAAATATTTTCAGATTGGGGACTACTACTCATAAAAAATTAAAGTTAAATAGAAATTATCTTATTTAAATATAATTAAGCTAAGAGAAGCTTATCAGACAAGATATTCTTAAGAAGAAAGTTATAATAATATAGTAGAGATAAAAGTTTCTAGAGTTTGTGAGTACTTACTCATTAAATTGACCAAAACCCTGAAAACCCTACCATTTTGATAAGAAAACCCGACAAATTTGATAAGAAAACCCTATCAAAATTAATATATTGAAAAAGTTATAAGAAATAATAAATACTTCAATATCTTACTAAACTCCTTAATACATATTTAAAAACCTTTAAAACCTATATCAATATATATGTAAACTCTACTAAAATAAACATTTACTTACTCCTTTTGGTTTCTATCTGGGTTTTGGTGAAAAGGTGTCTCTGGGTTTTCATATAATAATAAAGACAATATAATCAGTAGAAAGCGTGATCTCTTTGGCTTTGCAAGTTTGACCTTGGGTTTTCATGCACTTCGCTTTGGGTTTTCATGCGTGACGCAATACGCTGAGTCTTCGCTTCGCTCAGGACTCGCGTCCCAATATAATTAATATTGCCTCGTCTTTGGCTTACCCGAAGGGTTTTGGCGTCAGCCTTATTTCAGGTTATCTAAAAAAGAAATTATTGTTATATTAATTCTACGAAATTGTACTTATATTCTTCTATGTTTAACTTATTATACTATTGACATGGTTTCTATAATCATATATAATTTGACTTCAGACCCCCCCCCCACCCCCACCCCCCCCTTGACTATAAAATGGACACTTTTTGTATGAGAAGGATACGTTTCTCATCCTTAGGTATACCCATATATGGGGTTTTGGGGCTCCGCAGATCGTCAAATTTTCCTCCCAACTTTTTTATATATAAAATGTGCGTGACGCTTTGTTATATTATATATATTAAATGGGGTTCTGGGGACCGATAAAACGCGATTTTTCCCTCGTGAGCCATTTCAAATGCTATCTTATTGAAAATTAGATATTTACTCCACAATCGACTATGGAGATTCGATATCGCGTGGTCAACAAAGAAATTATTTTTTTTCCTGACTCACTTTGGCTTCATGGTACAAAAATAAAGAAATTTGAAAAAGTTACAAAAATTGAAAATAAAGTTGCTTCACTCGACATATAGCCTCTAAAAAAGGTGTCAAAACATAGTCTTAGAAAAAATATTTTCAATTTACTGACCACTACTCATGAAAAATAAATGTTATATAGAAATTATTCATTTAAATATAAAAAGTGGTAAGAAAAGCTTAACAGGCAAGATATTGTTAAGAAGATAAAAAAAATAATGTAGTAGAGATAAAAGTTTCTAGAATTTGTGAGTACTTACTCATAAAAGTTAAAAAATCACCAAAACCCTACAATATTGATAAGAAAACCCTCCCAAATTGATAAGAAAACCCGATCAAATTTAATAAATCTAAAAAGTTGTAAGAAATAATATATTCAAATTTACTAATCCTTAATAAATTTACCATAACCTTTAAATACTTTATATAAGATAAGAAAACTCTACTAAAATAAACATTTACTTACTCTCTTTGGTTTCTCTCTGGGTTTTGGTGTAAAGGTGTCTCTGGGTTTTCATATAATAGTAAAGACATAAAAACTCTTATATAGAGCGGTCTCTTTGGCTTTGCGAGTTTGACATTGGGTTTTCATCCACTTTGCTTTGGGTTTTCATTACAATCGCAGAGTCTTCGCTTCGCTCAGGACTCGCGTCCCAATATAATTAATATTGCCTCGTCTTTGGCTTACCCGAAGGGTTTTGGCGTCAGCCTTATTTCAGGTTATCTAAAAAAGAAATTATTGTTATATTAATTCTACGAAATTGTACTTATATTCTTCTATGTTTAACTTATTATACTATTGACATGGTTTCTATAATCATATATAATTTGACTTCAGACCCCCCCCCACCCCACCCCCCCCTTGACTATAAAATGGACACTTTTTGTATGAGAAGGATACGTTTCTCATCCTTAGGTATACCCATATATGGGGTTTTGGGGCTCCGCAGATCGTCAAATTTTCCTCCCAACTTTTTTATATATAAAATGTGCGTGACGCTTTGTTATATTATATATATTAAATGGGGTTCTGGGGACCGATAAAACGCGATTTTTCCCTCGTGAGCCATTTCAAATGCTATCTTATTGAAAATTAGATATTTACTCCACAATCGACTATGGAGATTCGATATCGCGTGGTCAACAAAGAAATTATTTTTTTTCCTGACTCACTTTGGCTTCATGGTACAAAAATAAAGAAATTTGAAAAAGTTACAAAAATTGAAAATAAAGTTGCTTCACTCGACATATAGCCTCTAAAAAAGGTGTCAAATCATAGTGTTATAAAAAATATTTTCAGATTGGGGACTACTACTCATAAAAAATTAAAGTTAAATAGAAATTATCTTATTTAAATATAATTAAGCTAAGAGAAGCTTATCAGACAAGAATTCTTAAGAAGAAAGTTATAATAATATAGTAGAGATAAAAGTTTCTAGAGTTTGTGAGTACTTACTCATAAAATTGAAAATACTCCCAAAACCCTACAATTTTGATAAGAAAACCCTACCAATTTGATAAGAAAACCCGATCAAATTTAATAAATCGAAAAAGTTGCAAGAAATAATATATACTTGACGATGTTACTAAAATCCATTATAAATTTTTCCAAATAATGATAACCGTTTTATTTGTTAAGAGAACTTTACTTAAATATACAATTACTTACTCACTTTGGTTTCTCTCCGGGTTTTGGGGTAAAGGTGTCTCTGGGTTTTATATATAATAAAGACATAAAAATCTTATAAAGAACGATCTCTTTGGCTTTGCAAGTTTGACATTGGGTTTTCATCCACTTCGCTTTGGGTTTTCATACGCAATACGCAGAGTCTTCGCTTCGCTCAGGACTCGCGTCCCAATATAATTAATATTGCCTCGTCTTTGGCTTACCCGAAGGGTTTTGGCGTCAGCCTTATTTCAGGTTATCTAAAAAAGAAATTATTGTTATATTAATTCTACGAAATTGTACTTATATTCTTCTATGTTTAACTTATTATACTATTGACATGGTTTCTATAATCATATATAATTTGACTTCAGACCCCCCCCCACCCCACCCCCCCCTTGACTATAAATGGACACTTTTTGTATGAGAAGGATACGTTTCTCATCCTTAGGTATACCCATATATGGGGTTTTGGGGCTCCGCAGATCGTCAAATTTTCCTCCCAACTTTTTTATATATAAAATGTGCGTGACGCTTTGTTATATTATATATATTAAATGGGGTTCTGGGGACCGATAAAACGCGATTTTTCCCTCGTGAGCCATTTCAAATGCTATCTTATTGAAAATTAGATATTTACTCCACAATCGACTATGGAGATTCGATATCGCGTGGTCAACAAAGAAATTATTTTTTTTCCTGACTCACTTTGGCTTCATGGTACAAAATAAAGAAATTTGAAAAAGTTACAAAAATTGAAAATAAAGTTGCTTCACTCGACATATAGCCTCTAAAAAAGGTGTCAAATCATAGTGTTATAAAAAATATTTTCAGATTGGGGACTACTACTCATAAAAAATTAAAGTTAAATAGAAATTATCTTATTTAAATATAATTAAGCTAAGAGAAGCTTATCAGACAAGATATTCTTAAGAAGAAAGTTATAATAATATAGTAGAGATAAAAGTTTCTAGAGTTTGTGAGTACTTACTCATAAAATTGAAAATACTCCCAAAACCCTACAATTTTGATAAGAAAACCCTACCAATTTGATAAGAAAACCCGATCAAATTTAATAAATCGAAAAAGTTGCAAGAAATAATATATACTTGACGATGTTACTAAAATCCATTATAAATTTTTCCAAATAATGATAACCGTTTTATTTGTTAAGAGAACTTTACTTAAATATACAATTACTTACTCACTTTGGTTTCTCTCCGGGTTTTGGGGTAAAGGTGTCTCTGGGTTTTCATATAATAGTAAAGACATAAAAACTCTTATATAGAGCGGTCTCTTTGGCTTTGCGAGTTTGACATTGGGTTTTCATCCACTTTGCTTTGGGTTTCATTACGCAATCGCAGAGTCTTCGCTTCGCTCAGGACTCGCGTCCCAATATAATTAATATTGCCTCGTCTTTGGCTTACCCGAAGGGTTTTGGCGTCAGCCTTATTTCAGGTTATCTAAAAAAGAAATTATTGTTATATTAATTCTACGAAATTGTACTTATATTCTTCTATGTTTAACTTATTATACTATTGACATGGTTTCTATAATCATATATAATTTGACTTCAGACCCCCCCCCACCCCACCCCCCCCTTGACTATAAAATGGACACTTTTTGTATGAGAAGGATACGTTTCTCATCCTTAGGTATACCCATATATGGGGTTTTGGGGCTCCGCAGATCGTCAAATTTTCCTCCCAACTTTTTTATATATAAAATGTGCGTGACGCTTTGTTATATTATATATATTAAATGGGGTTCTGGGGACCGATAAAACGCGATTTTTCCCTCGTGAGCCATTTCAAATGCTATCTTATTGAAAATTAGATATTTACTCCACAATCGACTATGGAGATTCGATATCGCGTGGTCAACAAAGAAATTATTTTTTTTCCTGACTCACTTTGGCTTCATGGTACAAAAATAAAGAAATTTGAAAAAGTTACAAAAATTGAAAATAAAGTTGCTTCACTCGACATATAGCCTCTAAAAAAGGTGTCAAAACATAGTCTTAGAAAAAATATTTTCAAATTACGGACCACTACTCATAAAAAATAAAAGTTAAATAGAAATTATCTTATTTAAATATAAAAAAGCTAAGAGAAGCTTATCAGACAAGATATTCTTAAGAAGAAAGTTATAATAATATAGTAGAGATAAAAGTTTCTAGAGTTTGTGAGTACTTACTCATAAAATTGAAAAAAACTCCAAAACCCTACAATTTTGATAAGAAAACCCGACAAATTTGATAAGAAAACCCTATCAAAATTAATATATTGAAAAAGTTATAAGAAATAATAAATACTTCAATATCTTACTAAACTCCTTAATACATATTTAAAAACCTTTAAAACCTATATCAATATATATGTAAACTCTACTAAAATAAACATTTACTTACTCCTTTTGGTTTCTATCTGGGTTTTGGTGAAAAGGTGTCTCTGGGTTTTCATATAATAATAAAGACAATATAATCAGTAGAAAGCGTGATCTCTTTGGCTTTGCAAGTTTGACCTTGGGTTTTCATGCACTTCGCTTTGGGTTTTAATTACGCAATACGCAGAGTCTTCGCTTCGCTCAGGACTCGCGTCCCAATATAATTAATATTGCCTCGTCTTTGGCTTACCCGAAGGGTTTTGGCGTCAGCCTTATTTCAGGTTATCTAAAAAAGAAATTATTGTTATATTAATTCTACGAAATTGTACTTATATTCTTCTATGTTTAACTTATTATACTATTGACATGGTTTCTATAATCATATATAATTTGACTTCAGACCCCCCCCCACCCCCACCCCCCCCTTGACTATAAATGGACACTTTTTGTATGAGAAGGATACGTTTCTCATCCTTAGGTATACCCATATATGGGGTTTTGGGGCTCCGCAGATCGTCAAATTTTCCTCCCAACTTTTTTATATATAAAATGTGCGTGACGCTTTGTTATATTATATATATTAAATGGGGTTCTGGGGACCGATAAAACGCGATTTTTCCCTCGTGAGCCATTTCAAATGCTATCTTATTGAAAATTAGATATTTACTCCACAATCGACTATGGAGATTCGATATCGCGTGGTCAACAAAGAAATTATTTTTTTTCCTGACTCACTTTGGCTTCATGGTACAAAATAAAGAAATTTGAAAAAGTTACAAAAATTGAAAATAAAGTTGCTTCACTCGACATATAGCCTCTAAAAAAGGTGTCAAAACATAGTCTTAGAAAAAATATTTTCAATTTACTGACCACTACTCATGAAAAATAAATGTTATATAGAAATTATTCATTTAAATATAAAAAGTGGTAAGAAAAGCTTAACAGGCAAGATATTGTTAAGAAGATAAAAAAAATAATGTAGTAGAGATAAAAGTTTCTAGAATTTGTGAGTACTTACTCATAAAAGTTAAAAAATCACCAAAACCCTACAATATTGATAAGAAAACCCTCCCAAATTGATAAGAAAACCCGATCAAATTTAATAAATCTAAAAAGTTGTAAGAAATAATATAAACTTCAATATGTTATTAATAACCTTAATAAATTTACATAACCTTTAAATACTTTATATAAGATAAGAAAACTCTACTAAAATAAACATTTACTTACTCTCTTTGGTTTCTCTCTGGGTTTTGGTGTAAAGGTGTCTCTGGGTTTTCATATAATAGTAAAGACATAAAAACTCTTATATAGAGCGGTCTCTTTGGCTTTGCGAGTTTGACATTGGGTTTTCATCCACTTTGCTTTGGGTTTTCATACGTGACGCAATACGCAGAGTCTTCGCTTCGCTCAGGACTCGCGTCCCAATATAATTAATATTGCCTCGTCTTTGGCTTACCCGAAGGGTTTTGGCGTCAGCCTTATTTCAGGTTATCTAAAAAAGAAATTATTGTTATATTAATTCTACGAAATTGTACTTATATTCTTCTATGTTTAACTTATTATACTATTGACATGGTTTCTATAATCATATATAATTTGACTTCAGACCCCCCCCACCCCCACCCCCCCCTTGACTATAAAATGGACACTTTTTGTATGAGAAGGATACGTTTCTCATCCTTAGGTATACCCATATATGGGGTTTTGGGGCTCCGCAGATCGTCAAATTTTCCTCCCAACTTTTTTATATATAAAATGTGCGTGACGCTTTGTTATATTATATATATTAAATGGGGTTCTGGGGACCGATAAAACGCGATTTTTCCCTCGTGAGCCATTTCAAATGCTATCTTATTGAAAATTAGATATTTACTCCACAATCGACTATGGAGATTCGATATCGCGTGGTCAACAAAGAAATTATTTTTTTTCCTGACTCACTTTGGCTTCATGGTACAAAAATAAAGAAATTTGAAAAAGTTACAAAAATTGAAAATAAAGTTGCTTCACTCGACATATAGCCTCTAAAAAAGGTGTCAAAACATAGTCTTAGAAAAAATATTTTCAATTTACTGACCACTACTCATGAAAAATAAATGTTATATAGAAATTATTCATTTAAATATAAAAAGTGGTAAGAAAAGCTTAACAGGCAAGATATTGTTAAGAAGATAAAAAAAATAATGTAGTAGAGATAAAAGTTTCTAGAATTTGTGAGTACTTACTCATAAAAGTTAAAAAATCACCAAAACCCTACAATATTGATAAGAAAACCCTCCCAAATTGATAAGAAAACCCGATCAAATTTAATAAATCTAAAAAGTTGTAAGAAATAATATAAACTTCAATATGTTATTAATAACCTTAATAAATTACCATAACCTTTAAATACTTTATATAAGATAAGAAAACTCTACTAAAAAAAACATTTACTTACTCCCTTTGGTTTCTCTCTGGGTTTTGGTGAAAAGGTGTCTCTGGGTTTTCATACAATAGTAAAGACATAAAAACCAATATAAACAGCGGTCTCTTTGGCTTTGCAAGTTTGACATTGGGTTTTCATCCACTTCGCTTTGGGTTTTACATGACAATACGCAGAGTCTTCGCTTCGCTCAGGACTCGCGTCCCAATAAAATTAATATTACCTCGTCTTTGGCTTACCCGAAGGGTTTTGGCGTCAGCCTTATTTCAGGTTATCTAAAAAAGAAATTATTGTTATATTAATTCTACGAAATTGTACTTATATTCTTCTATGTTTAACTTATTATACTATTGACATGGTTTCTATAATCATATATAATTTGACTTCAGACCCCCCCCCACCCCCACCCCCCCCTTGACTATAAAATGGACACTTTTTGTATGAGAAGGATACGTTTCTCATCCTTAGGTATACCCATATATGGGGTTTTGGGGCTCCGCAGATCGTCAAATTTTCCTCCCAACTTTTTTATATATAAAATGTGCGTGACGCTTTGTTATATTATATATATTAAATGGGGTTCTGGGGACCGATAAAACGCGATTTTTCCCTCGTGAGCCATTTCAAATGCTATCTTATTGAAAATTAGATATTTACTCCACAATCGACTATGGAGATTCGATATCGCGTGGTCAACAAAGAAATTATTTTTTTTCCTGACTCACTTTGGCTTCATGGTACAAAAATAAAGAAATTTGAAAAAGTTACAAAAATTGAAAATAAAGTTGCTTCACTCGACATATAGCCTCTAAAAAAGGTGTCAAATCATAGTGTTATAAAAAATATTTTCAGATTGGGGACTACTACTCATAAAAAATTAAAGTTAAATAGAAATTATCTTATTTAAATATAATTAAGCTAAGAGAAGCTTATCAGACAAGATTATTCTTAAGAAGAAAGTTATAATAATATAGTAGAGATAAAAGTTTCTAGAGTTTGTAAGTACTTATCCATAAAAATTCAAAAAATCACCAAAACCCTACAATTTTGATAAGAAAACCCTATAAATTTGATAAGAAAACCCGATCAAAATAAATATAATTGGAAAATTGTAAGAAATGGTATATATTTTAATATGTTACTAAAATTCTTAATACTTATCTAATAACCTTAAAACCCTGTTTTAATTGATATGAAAACTGTAATAATGATAAACATTTACTTACTCTCTTTGGTTTCTCTCTGGGTTTTGGTGGAAAGGTGTCTCTGGGTTTTCATTCAATAGTAAAGACATAATAAACTGTATATAATACTATCTCTTTGGCTTTGCATGTTTGACCTTGGGTTTTCATCCACTTCGCTTTGGGTTTTCATTACGCAATACGCAGAGTCTTCGCTTCGCTCAGGACTCGCGTCCCAATCCAATTAATATTACCTCGTTTTTGGCTTACCCGTAGGGTTTTGGCGGCAGCCTTTTTTCAGGTTATGTTAAAAAAGAAATTATTGTTATATTAATTCTACGAAATTGTACTTATATTCTTCTATGTTTAACTTATTATACTATTGACATGGTTTCTATAATCATATATAATTTGACTTCAGACCCCCCCCCACCCCACCCCCCCCTTGACTATAAAATGGACACTTTTTGTATGAGAAGGATACGTTTCTCATCCTTAGGTATACCCATATATGGGGTTTTGGGGCTCCGCAGATCGTCAAATTTTCCTCCCAACTTTTTTATATATAAAATGTGCGTGACGCTTTGTTATATTATATATATTAAATGGGGTTCTGGGGACCGATAAAACGCGATTTTTCCCTCGTGAGCCATTTCAAATGCTATCTTATTGAAAATTAGATATTTACTCCACAATCGACTATGGAGATTCGATATCGCGTGGTCAACAAAGAAATTATTTTTTTTCCTGACTCACTTTGGCTTCATGGTACAAAAATAAAGAAATTTGAAAAAGTTACAAAAATTGAAAATAAAGTTGCTTCACTCGACATATAGCCTCTAAAAAAGGTGTCAAATCATAGTGTTATAAAAAATATTTTCAGATTGGGGACTACTACTCATAAAAAATTAAAGTTAAATAGAAATTATCTTATTTAAATATAATTAAGCTAAGAGAAGCTTATCAGACAAGATATTCTTAAGAAGAAAGTTATAATAATATAGTAGAGATAAAAGTTTCGAAGAATTTGTGAGTACTTACTCATTAAATTGACCAAAACCCTGAAAACCCTACCATTTTGATAAGAAAACCCGACAAATTTGATAAGAAAACCCTATCAAAATTAATATATTGAAAAAGTTATAAGAAATAATAAATACTTCAATATCTTACTAAACTCCTTAATACATATTTAAAAACCTTTAAAACCTATATCAATATATATGTAAACTCTACTAAAATAAACATTTACTTACT
The DNA here is from genome assembly GCA_000711775.1 of Oxytricha trifallax. Lineage (NCBI taxonomy): Eukaryota > Ciliophora > Spirotrichea > Sporadotrichida > Oxytrichidae > Oxytricha > Oxytricha trifallax. The sequence goes on from ARYC01008056.1 coordinate 12,011, forward strand.
CCTTTTGGTTTCTATCTGGGTTTTGGTGAAAAGGTGTCTCTGGGTTTTCATATAATAATAAAGACAATATAATCAGTAGAAAGCGTGATCTCTTTGGCTTTGCAAGTTTGACCTTGGGTTTTCATGCACTTCGCTTTGGGTTTTCATGCGTGACGCAATACGCTGAGTCTTCGCTTCGCTCAGGACTCGCGTCCCAATATAATTAATATTGCCTCGTCTTTGGCTTACCCGAAGGGTTTTGGCGTCAGCCTTATTTCAGGTTATCTAAAAAAGAAATTATTGTTATATTAATTCTACGAAATTGTACTTATATTCTTCTATGTTTAACTTATTATACTATTGACATGGTTTCTATAATCATATATAATTTGACTTCAGACCCCCCCCCACCCACCCCCCCCTTGACTATAAAATGGACACTTTTTGTATGAGAAGGATACGTTTCTCATCCTTAGGTATACCCATATATGGGGTTTTGGGGCTCCGCAGATCGTCAAATTTTCCTCCCAACTTTTTTATATATAAAATGTGCGTGACGCTTTGTTATATTATATATATTAAATGGGGTTCTGGGGACCGATAAAACGCGATTTTTCCCTCGTGAGCCATTTCAAATGCTATCTTATTGAAAATTAGATATTTACTCCACAATCGACTATGGAGATTCGATATCGCGTGGTCAACAAAGAAATTATTTTTTTTCCTGACTCACTTTGGCTTCATGGTACAAAAATAAAGAAATTTGAAAAAGTTACAAAAATTGAAAATAAAGTTGCTTCACTCGACATATAGCCTCTAAAAAAGGTGTCAAATCATAGTGTTAGAAAAAATATTTTCAATTTACTGACCACTACTCATGAAAAATAAATGTTATATAGAAATTATTCATTTAAATATAAAAAGTGGTAAGAAAAGCTTAACAGGCAAGATATTGTTAAGAAGATAAAAAAAATAATGTAGTAGAGATAAAAGTTTCTAGAATTTGTGAGTACTTACTCATAAAAGTTAAAAAATCACCAAAACCCTACAATATTGATAAGAAAACCCTCCCAAATTGATAAGAAAACCCGATCAAATTTAATAAATCTAAAAAGTTGTAAGAAATAATATAAACTTCAATATGTTATTAATAACCTTAATAAATTTACCATAACCTTTAAATACTTTATATAAGATAGAAAACTCTACTAAAAAAAACATTTACTTACTCCCTTTGGTTTCTCTCTGGGTTTTGGTGAAAAGGTGTCTCTGGGTTTTCATACAATAGTAAAGACATAAAAACCAATATAAACAGCGGTCTCTTTGGCTTTGCAAGTTTGACATTGGGTTTTCATCCACTTCGCTTTGGGTTTTCATTGACGCAATACGCAGAGTCTTCGCTTCGCTCAGGACTCGCGTCCCAATAAAATTAATATTACCTCGTCTTTGGCTTACCCGAAGGGTTTTGGCGTCAGCCTTATTTCAGGTTATCTAAAAAAGAAATTATTGTTATATTAATTCTACGAAATTGTACTTATATTCTTCTATGTTTAACTTATTATACTATTGACATGGTTTCTATAATCATATATAATTTGACTTCAGACCCCCCCCCACCCCCACCCCCCCCTTGACTATAAAATGGACACTTTTTGTATGAGAAGGATACGTTTCTCATCCTTAGGTATACCCATATATGGGGTTTTGGGGCTCCGCAGATCGTCAAATTTTCCTCCCAACTTTTTTATATATAAAATGTGCGTGACGCTTTGTTATATTATATATATTAAATGGGGTTCTGGGGACCGATAAAACGCGATTTTTCCCTCGTGAGCCATTTCAAATGCTATCTTATTGAAAATTAGATATTTACTCCACAATCGACTATGGAGATTCGATATCGCGTGGTCAACAAAGAAATTATTTTTTTTCCTGACTCACTTTGGCTTCATATACAAAAATAAAGAAATTTGAAAAAGTTACAAAAATTGAAAATAAAGTTGCTTCACTCGACATATAGCCTCTAAAAAAGGTGTCAAATCATAGTGTTAGAAAAAATATTTTCAGATTCCGGACTACTACTCATAAAAAATTAAAGTTAAATAGAAATTATCTTATTTAAATATAAAAAAGCTAAGAGAAGCTTATCAGACAAGATATTCTTAAGAAGAAAGTTATAATAATATAGTAGAGATAAAAGTTTCTAGAGTTTGTGAGTACTTACTCATAAATGAAAAATCCCAAAACCCTACAATTTTGATAAGAAAACCCTATAAATTTGATAAGAAAACCCGATCAAAATAAATATAATTGGAAAATTGTAAGAAATGGTATATATTTTAATATGTTACTAAAATTCTTAATACTTATCTAATAACCTTAAAACCCTGTTTTAATTGATATGAAAACTGTAATAATGATAAACATTTACTTACTCTCTTTGGTTTCTCTCTGGGTTTTGGTGGAAAGGTGTCTCTGGGTTTTCATTCAATAGTAAAGACATAATAAACTGTATATAATACTATCTCTTTGGCTTTGCATGTTTGACCTTGGGTTTTCATCCACTTCGCTTTGGGTTTTCATTACGCAATACGCAGAGTCTTCGCTTCGCTCAGGACTCGCGTCCCAATCCAATTAATATTACCTCGTTTTTGGCTTACCCGTAGGGTTTTGGCGGCAGCCTTTTTTCAGGTTATGTTAAAAAAGAAATTATTGTTATATTAATTCTACGAAATTGTACTTATATTCTTCTATGTTTAACTTATTATACTATTGACATGGTTTCTATAATCATATATAATTTGACTTCAGACCCCCCCCCACCCCTTGACTATAAATGGACACTTTTTGTATGAGAAGGATACGTTTCTCATCCTTAGGTATACCCATATATGGGGTTTTGGGGCTCCGCAGATCGTCAAATTTTCCTCCCAACTTTTTTATATATAAAATGTGCGTGACGCTTTGTTATATTATATATATTAAATGGGGTTCTGGGGACCGATAAAACGCGATTTTTCCCTCGTGAGCCATTTCAAATGCTATCTTATTGAAAATTAGATATTTACTCCACAATCGACTATGGAGATTCGATATCGCGTGGTCAACAAAGAAATTATTTTTTTTCCTGACTCACTTTGGCTTCATGGTACAAAATAAAGAAATTTGAAAAAGTTAAAAAATTGAAAATAAAGTTGCTTCACTCGACATATAGCCTCTAAAAAAGGTGTCAAATCATAGTGTTAGAAAAAATATTTTCAGATTCCGGACTACTACTCATAAAAAATTAAAGTTAAATAGAAATTATCTTATTTAAATATAAAAAAGCTAAGAGAAGCTTATCAGACAAGATATTCTTAAGAAGAAAGTTATAATAATATAGTAGAGATAAAAGTTTCTAGAATTTGTGAGTACTTACTCATAAATTGACAAAACCCCGAAAAACTACAATTTTGATAAGAAAACCCGACAAATTTGATAAGAAAACCCTATCAAAATTAATATATTGAAAAAGTTATAAGAAATAATAAATACTTCAATATCTTACTAAACTCCTTAATACATATTTAAAAACCTTTAAAACCTATATCAATATATATGTAAACTCTACTAAAATAAACATTTACTTACTCCTTTTGGTTTCTATCTGGGTTTTGGTGAAAAGGTGTCTCTGGGTTTTCATATAATAATAAAGACAATATAATCAGTAGAAAGCGTGATCTCTTTGGCTTTGCAAGTTTGACCTTGGGTTTTCATGCACTTCGCTTTGGGTTTTCATGCGTGACGCAATACGCTGAGTCTTCGCTTCGCTCAGGACTCGCGTCCCAATATAATTAATATTGCCTCGTCTTTGGCTTACCCGAAGGGTTTTGGCGTCAGCCTTATTTCAGGTTATCTAAAAAAGAAATTATTGTTATATTAATTCTACGAAATTGTACTTATATTCTTCTATGTTTAACTTATTATACTATTGACATGGTTTCTATAATCATATATAATTTGACTTCAGACCCCCCCCCACCCCCCCCCCCCTTGACTATAAATGGACACTTTTTGTATGAGAAGGATACGTTTCTCATCCTTAGGTATACCCATATATGGGGTTTTGGGGCTCCGCAGATCGTCAAATTTTCCTCCCAACTTTTTTATATATAAAATGTGCGTGACGCTTTGTTATATTATATATATTAAATGGGGTTCTGGGGACCGATAAAACGCGATTTTTCCCTCGTGAGCCATTTCAAATGCTATCTTATTGAAAATTAGATATTTACTCCACAATCGACTATGGAGATTCGATATCGCGTGGTCAACAAAGAAATTATTTTTTTTCCTGACTCACTTTGGCTTCATGGTACAAAAATAAAGAAATTTGAAAAAGTTACAAAAATTGAAAATAAAGTTGCTTCACTCGACATATAGCCTCTAAAAAAGGTGTCAAATCATAGTGTTATAAAAAATATTTTCAGATTGGGGACTACTACTCATAAAAAATTAAAGTTAAATAGAAATTATCTTATTTAAATATAATTAAGCTAAGAGAAGCTTATCAGACAAGATATTCTTAAGAAGAAAGTTATAATAATATAGTAGAGATAAAAGTTTCTAGAGTTTGTGAGTACTTACTCATAAAATTGAAAATACTCCCAAAACCCTACAATTTTGATAAGAAAACCCTACCAATTTGATAAGAAAACCCGATCAAATTTAATAAATCGAAAAAGTTGCAAGAAATAATATATACTTGACGATGTTACTAAAATCCATTATAAATTTTTCCAAATAATGATAACCGTTTTATTTGTTAAGAGAACTTTACTTAAATATACAATTACTTACTCACTTTGGTTTCTCTCCGGGTTTTGGGGTAAAGGTGTCTCTGGGTTTTCATATAATAGTAAAGACATAAAAACTCTTATATAGAGCGGTCTCTTTGGCTTTGCGAGTTTGACATTGGGTTTTCATCCACTTTGCTTTGGGTTTTCATTACGCAATACGCAGAGTCTTCGCTTCGCTCAGGACTCGCGTCCCAATATAATTAATATTGCCTCGTCTTTGGCTTACCCGAAGGGTTTTGGCGTCAGCCTTATTTCAGGTTATCTAAAAAAGAAATTATTGTTATATTAATTCTACGAAATTGTACTTATATTCTTCTATGTTTAACTTATTATACTATTGACATGGTTTCTATAATCATATATAATTTGACTTCAGACCCCCCCCCACCCCCACCCCCCCCTTGACTATAAAATGGGGACACTTTTTGTATGAGAAGGATACGTTTCTCATCCTTAGGTATACCCATATATGGGGTTTTGGGGCTCCGCAGATCGTCAAATTTTCCTCCCAACTTTTTTATATATAAAATGTGCGTGACGCTTTGTTATATTATATATATTAAATGGGGTTCTGGGGACCGATAAAACGCGATTTTTCCCTCGTGAGCCATTTCAAATGCTATCTTATTGAAAATTAGATATTTACTCCACAATCGACTATGGAGATTCGATATCGCGTGGTCAACAAAGAAATTATTTTTTTTCCTGACTCACTTTGGCTTCATGGTACAAAAATAAAGAAATTTGAAAAAGTTACAAAAATTGAAAATAAAGTTGCTTCACTCGACATATAGCCTCTAAAAAAGGTGTCAAATCATAGTGTTATAAAAAATATTTTCAGATTGGGGACTACTACTCATAAAAAATTAAAGTTAAATAGAAATTATCTTATTTAAATATAATTAAGCTAAGAGAAGCTTATCAGACAAGATATTCTTAAGAAGAAAGTTATAATAATATAGTAGAGATAAAAGTTTCTAGAGTTTGTGAGTACTTACTCATAAAATTGAAAATACTCCCAAAACCCTACAATTTTGATAAGAAAACCCTACCAATTTGATAAGAAAACCCGATCAAATTTAATAAATCGAAAAAGTTGCAAGAAATAATATATACTTGACGATGTTACTAAAATCCATTATAAATTTTTCCAAATAATGATAACCGTTTTATTTGTTAAGAGAACTTTACTTAAATATACAATTACTTACTCACTTTGGTTTCTCTCCGGGTTTTGGGGTAAAGGTGTCTCTGGGTTTTCATGATAATAGTAAAGACATAAAAACTCTTATATAGAGCGGTCTCTTTGGCTTTGCGAGTTTGACATTGGGTTTTCATCCACTTTGCTTTGGGTTTTCATTACGCGAAATACGCAGAGTCTTCGCTTCGCTCAGGACTCGCGTCCCAATATAATTAATATTGCCTCGTCTTTGGCTTACCCGAAGGGTTTTGGCGTCAGCCTTATTTCAGGTTATCTAAAAAAGAAATTATTGTTATATTAATTCTACGAAATTGTACTTATATTCTTCTATGTTTAACTTATTATACTATTGACATGGTTTCTATAATCATATATAATTTGACTTCAGACCCCCCCCCACCCCCACCCCCCCCTTGACTATAAAATGGACACTTTTTGTATGAGAAGGATACGTTTCTCATCCTTAGGTATACCCATATATGGGGTTTTGGGGCTCCGCAGATCGTCAAATTTTCCTCCCAACTTTTTTATATATAAAATGTGCGTGACGCTTTGTTATATTATATATATTAAATGGGGTTCTGGGGACCGATAAAACGCGATTTTTCCCTCGTGAGCCATTTCAAATGCTATCTTATTGAAAATTAGATATTTACTCCACAATCGACTATGGAGATTCGATATCGCGTGGTCAACAAAGAAATTATTTTTTTTCCTGACTCACTTTGGCTTCATGGTACAAAAATAAAGAAATTTGAAAAAGTATAAAATATTGAAAATAAAGTTGCTTCACTCGACATATAGCCTCTAAAAAAGTGATCAAAACATAGTGTTAGAAAAAATATTTTCAGATTCCTGACTACTACTCATTAAAAATTAAAGTTATATAGAAATTATCTTATTTAATTATAAAAAAGCTAAGAGAAGCTTATCAGACAAGATATTCTTAAGAAGAAAGTTATAATAATATAGTAGAGATAAAAGTTTCTAGAGTTTGTAAGTACTTATCCATAAAAATTCAAAAAATCACCAAAACCCTACAATTTTGATAAGAAAACCCTATAAATTTGATAAGAAAACCCGATCAAAATAAATATAATTGGAAAATTGTAAGAAATGGTATATATTTTAATATGTTACTAAAATTCTTAATACTTATCTAATAACCTTAAAACCCTGTTTTAATTGATATGAAAACTGTAATAATGATAAACATTTACTTACTCTCTTTGGTTTCTCTCTGGGTTTTGGTGGAAAGGTGTCTCTGGGTTTTCATTCAATAGTAAAGACATAATAAACTGTATATAATACTATCTCTTTGGCTTTGCATGTTTGACCTTGGGTTTTCATCCACTTCGCTTTGGGTTTTCATTACGCAATACGCAGAGTCTTCGCTTCGCTCAGGACTCGCGTCCCAATCCAATTAATATTACCTCGTTTTTGGCTTACCCGTAGGGTTTTGGCGGCAGCCTTTTTTCAGGTTATGTTAAAAAAGAAATTATTGTTATATTAATTCTACGAAATTGTACTTATATTCTTCTATGTTTAACTTATTATACTATTGACATGGTTTCTATAATCATATATAATTTGACTTCAGACCCCCCCCCACCCCCACCCCCCCCTTGACTATAAAATGGACACTTTTTGTATGAGAAGGATACGTTTCTCATCCTTAGGTATACCCATATATGGGGTTTTGGGGCTCCGCAGATCGTCAAATTTTCCTCCCAACTTTTTTATATATAAAATGTGCGTGACGCTTTGTTATATTATATATATTAAATGGGGTTCTGGGGACCGATAAAACGCGATTTTTCCCTCGTGAGCCATTTCAAATGCTATCTTATTGAAAATTAGATATTTACTCCACAATCGACTATGGAGATTCGATATCGCGTGGTCAACAAAGAAATTATTTTTTTTCCTGACTCACTTTGGCTTCATGGTACAAAAATAAAGAAATTTGAAAAAGTATAAAATATTGAAAATAAAGTTGCTTCACTCGACATATAGCCTCTAAAAAAGGTGTCAAATCATAGTGTTAGAAAAAATATTTTCAGATTCCTGACTACTACTCATAAAAAATTAAAGTTATTTAGAAATTATCTTATTTAATTATAAAAAAGCTAAGAGAAGCTTATCAGACAAGATATTCTTAAGAAGAAAGTTATAATAATATAGTAGAGATAAAAGTTTCTAGAGTTTGTGAGTACTTACTCATAAAATTGAAAATACTCCCAAAACCCTACAATTTTGATAAGAAAACCCTACCAATTTGATAAGAAAACCCGATCAAATTTAATAAATCGAAAAAGTTGCAAGAAATAATATATACTTGACGATGTTACTAAAATCCATTATAAATTTTTCCAAATAATGATAACCGTTTTATTTGTTAAGAGAACTTTACTTAAATATACAATTACTTACTCACTTTGGTTTCTCTCCGGGTTTTGGGGTAAAGGTGTCTCTGGGTTTTCATGATAGTAGTAAAGACATAATTAGCAATATAAACTGCGGTCTCTTTGGCTTTGCAAGTTTGAGCTTGGGTTTTCATGCACTTCGTTTTGGGTTTTCATGCGTGACGCAATACGCAGAGTCTTCGCTTCGCTCAGGACTCGCGTCCCAATTAAATTAATTTTACTTCGTCTTTGGCTTACCCGAAGGGTTTTGGCGTCAGCCTTATTTCAGGTTATCTAAAAAAGAAATTATTGTTATATTAATTCTACGAAATTGTACTTATATTCTTCTATGTTTAACTTATTATACTATTGACATGGTTTCTATAATCATATATAATTTGACTTCAGACCCCCCCCCACCCCCACCCCCCCCTTGACTATAAAATGGACACTTTTTGTATGAGAAGGATACGTTTCTCATCCTTAGGTATACCCATATATGGGGTTTTGGGGCTCCGCAGATCGTCAAATTTTCCTCCCAACTTTTTTATATATAAAATGTGCGTGACGCTTTGTTATATTATATATATTAAATGGGGTTCTGGGGACCGATAAAACGCGATTTTTCCCTCGTGAGCCATTTCAAATGCTATCTTATTGAAAATTAGATATTTACTCCACAATCGACTATGGAGATTCGATATCGCGTGGTCAACAAAGAAATTATTTTTTTTCCTGACTCACTTTGGCTTCATGGTACAAAAATAAAGAAATTTGAAAAAGTTACAAAAATTGAAAATAAAGTTGCTTCACTCGACATATAGCCTCTAAAAAAGGTGTCAAATCATAGTGTTATAAAAAATATTTTCAGATTGGGGACTACTACTCATAAAAAATTAAAGTTAAATAGAAATTATCTTATTTAAATATAATTAAGCTAAGAGAAGCTTATCAGACAAGATATTCTTAAGAAGAAAGTTATAATAATATAGTAGAGATAAAAGTTTCTAGAGTTTGTGAGTACTTACTCATAAAATTGAAAATACTCCCAAAACCCTACAATTTTGATAAGAAAACCCTACCAATTTGATAAGAAAACCCGATCAAATTTAATAAATCGAAAAAGTTGCAAGAAATAATATATACTTGACGATGTTACTAAAATCCATTATAAATTTTTCCAAATAATGATAACCGTTTTATTTGTTAAGAGAACTTTACTTAAATATACAATTACTTACTCACTTTGGTTTCTCTCCGGGTTTTGGGGTAAAGGTGTCTCTGGGTTTTCATATAATAGTAAAGACATAAAAACTCTTATATAGAGCGGTCTCTTTGGCTTTGCGAGTTTGACATTGGGTTTTCATCCACTTTGCTTTGGGTTTCTTCATTACCCAATACGCAGAGTCTTCGCTTCGCTCAGGACTCGCGTCCCAATATAATTAATATTGCCTCGTCTTTGGCTTACCCGAAGGGTTTTGGCGTCAGCCTTATTTCAGGTTATCTAAAAAAGAAATTATTGTTATATTAATTCTACGAAATTGTACTTATATTCTTCTATGTTTAACTTATTATACTATTGACATGGTTTCTATAATCATATATAATTTGACTTCAGACCCCCCCCCACCCCCACCCCCCCCTTGACTATAAAATGGACACTTTTTGTATGAGAAGGATACGTTTCTCATCCTTAGGTATACCCATATATGGGGTTTTGGGGCTCCGCAGATCGTCAAATTTTCCTCCCAACTTTTTTATATATAAAATGTGCGTGACGCTTTGTTATATTATATATATTAAATGGGGTTCTGGGGACCGATAAAACGCGATTTTTCCCTCGTGAGCCATTTCAAATGCTATCTTATTGAAAATTAGATATTTACTCCACAATCGACTATGGAGATTCGATATCGCGTGGTCAACAAAGAAATTATTTTTTTTCCTGACTCACTTTGGCTTCATGGTACAAAAATAAAGAAATTTGAAAAAGTTACAAAAATTGAAAATAAAGTTGCTTCACTCGACATATAGCCTCTAAAAAAGGTGTCAAATCATAGTGTTATAAAAAATATTTTCAGATTGGGGACTACTACTCATAAAAAATTAAAGTTAAATAGAAATTATCTTATTTAAATATAATTAAGCTAAGAGAAGCTTATCAGACAAGATATTCTTAAGAAGAAAGTTATAATAATATAGTAGAGATAAAAGTTTCTAGAGTTTGTGAGTACTTACTCATAAAATTGAAAAATATGTCAAAACCTAGATTTTGTAAGAAAACCCTACCAATTTGATAAGAAAACCCGATAAAAAATAATAAATTGAAAAAGTTGTAAGAAATTATATTTTCTTAAATATAATACTAAAATCCTTTAGATATTTAGAATACCGACAAATCCTATATATTTACTAAGAAAACTCTACTAAAACAAACAATTACTTACTACCTTTGGTTTCTCTCGGGGTTTGGGGAAAAGGTGTCTCTGGGTTTTCATTGCAAAGACATTCTCATCAGTTGAATGGACTATCACTTTGGCTTTGCAAGTTTGACTTTGGGTTTTCATATCATTCGCTTTGGGTTTTCATGCGTGACGCAATACGCAGAGTCTTCGCTTCGCTCAGGACTCGCGTCCCAATTAAATTTATATTGCCTCGTCTTTGGCTTACCCGAAGGGTTTTGGCGTCAGCCTTTTTTCAGGTTATCTAAAAAAGAAATTATTGTTATATTAATTCTACCAAATTGTACTTATATTCTTCTTTGTTTAACTTATTATACTATTGACATGATTTCTATAATCATAAATAATTTGACTTCAGACCCCCCCCCACCCCCACCCCCCCCTTGACTATAAAATGGACACTTTTTGTATGAGAAGGATACGTTTCTCATCCTTAGGTATACCCATATATGGGGTTTTGGGGCTCCGCAGATCGTCAAATTTTCCTCCCAACTTTTTTATATATAAAATGTGCGTGACGCTTTGTTATATTATATATATTAAATGGGGTTCTGGGGACCGATAAAACGCGATTTTTCCCTCGTGAGCCATTTCAAATGCTATCTTATTGAAAATTAGATATTTACTCCACAATCGACTATGGAGATTCGATATCGCGTGGTCAACAAAGAAATTATTTTTTTTCCTGACTCACTTTGGCTTCATGGTACAAAAATAAAGAAATTTGAAAAAGTTACAAAAATTGAAAATAAAGTTGCTTCACTCGACATATAGCCTCTAAAAAAGGTGTCAAATCATAGTGTTATAAAAAATATTTTCAGATTGGGGACTACTACTCATAAAAAATTAAAGTTAAATAGAAATTATCTTATTTAAATATAATTAAGCTAAGAGAAGCTTATCAGACAAGATATTCTTAAGAAGAAAGTTATAATAATATAGTAGAGATAAAAGTTTCTAGAGTTTGTGAGTACTTACTCATAAAATTAAAAAATGTCCAAAACCCTACAATTTTGATAAGAAAACCCTACCAATTTGATAAGAAAACCCGATCAAATTTAATAAATCGAAAAAGTTGCAAGAAATAATATATACTTGACGATGTTACTAAAATCCATTATAAATTTTTCCAAATAATGATAACCGTTTTATTTGTTAAGAGAACTTTACTTAAATATACAATTACTTACTCACTTTGGTTTCTCTCCGGGTT
>ARYC01008057.1:0-18508 GCA_000711775.1 Oxytricha trifallax
ATTCGCGAAACAAATTTCTTTAAAGGCATTATTAACTTGCATGTCAGAATTTAACATGGATTATTTCATTAATTGCAAGCAGGTGAAAAAACCCCGAAACCCCTTCTTAGTTTTAAAATATCTTTTGAATGTAATGCTTGTGAGTTAGGGTTTATTTGATACTCTTGATCTCATTTTAGATAAAATGCAAAATTACAACTAAGCTTTTAGAAAAGCATTTAAGCCCGGCTATGTCCCTCTAATTCTGAAGCATTTATTAAAGTTAGAACAACTTGCAATAACATCGCTAATGTGGAACTCATTATTGAAATAAAGAGAGTTAAATTGGAACTGCTGAAAGTAAACATAGAATAAATAAAAAGAGACTAGTATGAGAATTTAAACATTAAAAGAAGTTGACCCTTATTTGAAGTAATTAGAAAATCTAACCTAGACACACATATTCGATGAAAGAGGGAGAGAGATAGAGTGACCAATTGATTAGGTTTATTGCTGCTTTTTAAGTTTCAATTGACAAAAGCAACTTTTTAATTTTGCGAATATAGCGTTCTTGTTAAAAATTAATTAATGCATTTACTTAAAACTTATTGGACTATTTGAACTCGCTTTTACACTTGCAAAAATAATGACTATCGCTTGTTTCTATTGTTGAATTGAAGTTATCGAAAGCACGATCTAGCAACATAATATAGGCTTGATAAATCTAAATCAAGTTGCTTTCTCAAAGGTTCCAAAAATTTGAAATATTTATTTTGATATTCTTTTTAAATATTTATTTTAATACTCATTTTAAATATTTATTTAAAATATTTACTTATTTTTAGTGAATAAATTTATTGTATATTGCTAGAATACAAATGAATTGGGAAACTAGAAGGAAAAATTAAAAATAAATTTTATCAAAGATAGATAACCTTTTCGTTCATAAGGCTCTCCGACCTATTTTTAGTCAAATCCAAATCCCATTATCGAGAGATTGAATGCAATAAAAGATCTATTGAGTTGAATGAGGACTCTGATAAGATAAAGATCGTCATGTTCAAAGAGTCAAGCTTGTAGTTTCTTAAGATTGTTGACTACTCTATAGACTGCTGAATTTTTGTGCTTAAAATCTAACAAAAATGAACCACACTAGTTGATTGTCATTTTTTATTTCCCAAAAGGTTAAGAATTGCGATCAATCGTTTTGTAGCCATCTTTAAGTTTTGGCTAAAATTATAAGCCAGGAAATAATTAAATTTCAATTCTCTACATTATTTTTTCTTTGCATCTCTTTTTTTGGTGGCTAGAAGCTAGTGAATATTCTCAAATAGAATTAACTACTCCATACAATGAATTTCAATAATTGCTTCATGTAACAAGTCACTAAATCATAATGCTGATTTCCTTTGAAAATTAGCGTTATAGATGCGAGCAAGCATGAAAGATTCGCGAAACAAATTTCTTTAAAGGCATTATTAACTTGCATGTCAGAATTTAACATGGATTATTTCATTAATTGCAAGCAGGTGAAAAAACCCCGAAACCCCTTCTTAGTTTTAAAATATCTTTTGAATGTAATGCTTGTGAGTTAGGGTTTATTTGATACTCTTGATCTCATTTTAGATAAAATGCAAAATTACAACTAAGCTTTTAGAAAAGCATTTAAGCCCGGCTATGTCCCTCTAATTCTGAAGCATTTATTAAAGTTAGAACAACTTGCAATAACATCGCTAATGTGGAACTCATTATTGAAATAAAGAGAGTTAAATTGGAACTGCTGAAAGTAAACATAGAATAAATAAAAAGAGACTAGTATGAGAATTTAAACATTAAAAGAAGTTGACCCTTATTTGAAGTAATTAGAAAATCTAACCTAGACACACATATTCGATGAAAGAGGGAGAGAGATAGAGTGACCAATTGATTAGGTTTATTGCTGCTTTTTAAGTTTCAATTGACAAAAGCAACTTTTTAATTTTGCGAATATAGCGTTCTTGTTAAAAATTAATTAATGCATTTACTTAAAACTTATTGGACTATTTGAACTCGCTTTTACACTTGCAAAAATAATGACTATCGCTTGTTTCTATTGTTGAATTGAAGTTATCGAAAGCACGATCTAGCAACATAATATAGGCTTGATAAATCTAAATCAAGTTGCTTTCTCAAAGGTTCCAAAAATTTGAAATATTTATTTTGATATTTATTTTAAATATTCATTTTTAATAATCATTTTTAATATTCAATTTTTATATTAAACTTATTTTTATAATAAACTTATTGTACATTGTTAGAATACTAATGAATTGCGGAAATAGAAGAAAAAATTAACAATAACATTTACCATATTAAATCTTTTTCGTTCAAAACGCTCTCCGACATATTAATAGTTCAATTCAAATCCTTTTATCAAGAGATTTATTGCAATAATGTATTGAACTTAATGAAGACTCTGATAAGATGAAAATCGACATGTGCAAAGAGTCAAGCTTGTTGTTTCTTAAGATTGTTGACTGCTCTATAGACTGCTGAATTTTGTGCTTAAAATCTAACAAAAATGAACCACACTAGTTGATTGTCATTTTTTATTTCCCAAAAGGTTAAGAATTGCGATCAAACGTTTTGTAGCCATCTTTATGTTTTGGCTAAAATTATAAGCCAGGAAATAATTAAATTTCAATTCTCTACATTATTTTTTCTTTGCATCTCTTTTTTTTGTGGCTAGAAGCTAGTGAATATTCTCAAATAGAATTAACTACTCCATACAATGAATTTCAATAATTGCTTCATGTAACAAGTCACTAAATCATAATGCTAATTTCCTTTGAAAATTAGCGTTATAGATGCGAGCAAGCATGAAAGATTCGCGAAACAAATTTCTTTAAAGGCATTATTAACTTGCATGTCAGAATTTAACATGGATTATTTCATTAATTGCAAGCAGGTGAAAAAAACCCCGAAACCCCTTCTTAGTTTTAAAATATCTTTTGAATGTAATGCTTGTGAGTTAGGGTTTATTTGATACTCTTGATCTCATTTTAGATAAAATGCAAAATTACAACTAAGCTTTTAGAAAAGCATTTAAGCTCGGCTATGTCCCTCTAATTCTGAAGCATTTATTAAAGTTAGAACAACTTGCAATAACATCGCTAATGTGGAACTCATTATTGAAATAAAGAGAGTTAAATTGGAACTGCTGAAAGTAAACATAGAATAAATAAAAAGAGAGTAGTATGAGAATTTAAACATTAAAAGAAGTTGACCCTTATTTGAAGTAATTAGAAAAATCTAACCTAGACACACATATTCGATGAAAGAGGGAGAGAGATAGAGTGACCAATTGATTAGGTTTATTGCTGCTTTTTAAGTTTCAATTGACAAAAGCAACTTTTTAATTTTGCGAATATAGCGTTCTTGTTAAAAGTTAATTAATGCATTTACTTAAAACTTATTGGACTATTTGAACTCGCTTTTACACTTGCAAAAATAATGACTATCGCTTGTTTCTATTGTTGAATTGAAGTTATCGAAAGCACGATCTAGCAACATTATATTGGTTTGATAAATCTAAATTAAGTAACTAGCTTACTCAAAGGTTCCAAAAATTAAAAATATTTATTTTAAAAATTCACTTTAAATATTCATTTTTTTAATGTTCATTTTAAATATTAGATTTTTTTAGTAATTAAATTTATTGTATATCGCTAGAATACAAATGAATTGGGAAAATTGAAGGAAAAATTCAAATTATAATTTATCAAAGTAATCTTTTTCGTTCATAACGCTCTCCGACATATTAATAGTTAAGTTCAAATCCCATTATCAAGAGATTGACTGCAATAAAAGATGTTTTTTAATTTAATGAAGACTCTGATAAGATGAAAATCGACATGTGCAAAGAGTCAAGCTTGTTGTTTCTTAAGATTGTTGACTGCTCTATAGACTGCTGAATTTTGTGCTTAAAATCTAACAAAAATGAACCACACTAGTTGATTGTCATTTTTTATTTCCCAAAAGGTTAAGAATTGCGATCAAACGTTTTGTAGCCATCTTTATGTTTTGGCTAAAATTATAAGCCAGGAAATAATTAAATTTCAATTCTCTACATTATTTTTTCTTTGCATCTCTTTTTTTTGTGGCTAGAAGCTAGTGAATATTCTCAAATAGAATTAACTACTCCATACAATGAATTTCAATAATTGCTTCATGTAACAAGTCACTAAATCATAATGCTAATTTCCTTTGAAAATTAGCGTTATAGATGCGAGCAAGCATGAAAGATTCGCGAAACAAATTTCTTTAAAGGCATTATTAACTTGCATGTCAGAATTTAACATGGATTATTTCATTAATTGCAAGCAGGTGAAAAAACCCCGAAACCCCTTCTTAGTTTTAAAATATCTTTTGAATGTAATGCTTGTGAGTTAGGGTTTATTTGATACTCTTGATCTCATTTTAGATAAAATGCAAAATTACAACTAAGCTTTTAGAAAAGCATTTAAGCCCGGCTATGTCCCTCTAATTCTGAAGCATTTATTAAAGTTAGAACAACTTGCAATAACATCGCTAATGTGGAACTCATTATTGAAATAAAGAGAGTTAAATTGGAACTGCTGAAAGTAAACATAGAATAAATAAAAAGAGACTAGTATGAGAATTTAAACATTAAAAGAAGTTGACCCTTATTTGAAGTAATTAGAAAATCTAACCTAGACACACATATTCGATGAAAGAGGGAGAGAGATAGAGTGACCAATTGATTAGGTTTATTGCTGCTTTTTAAGTTTCAATTGACAAAAGCAACTTTTTAATTTTGCGAATATAGCGTTCTTGTTAAAAATTAATTAATGCATTTACTTAAAACTTATTGGACTATTTGAACTCGCTTTTACACTTGCAAAAATAATGACTATCGCTTGTTTCTATTGTTGAATTGAAGTTATCGAAAGCACGATCTAGCAACATAATATAGGCTTGATAAATCTAAATCAAGTTGCTTTCTCAAAGGTTCCAAAAATTTGAAATATTTATTTTGATATTTATTTTTAATATTCATATCTAATGTTAATTTTAAATATTTATTTTAATACTCATTTTTAATATTTATTTTTTATATTCAAACATATTTTTTTTAAATAATTATTGTATATAGCTAGTATATAATTGAATTCATAAAATAGAAGGAAATATTCAAAATAAAGTTTATTAAAGATAACATTTTTCGTCTATTTTGTTTTCGACATATTACTAGCTAAATCCAAATCCCATTATATCAAGTTTTTGACTGCAATATAACATGTATTGAATTGAATGAACTCTTTTAAGATGTACATCGATATTTGCAAAGACTCACAAGCTTGTAGTTTCTTAAATTTGACTGCTCTATAGACTGCTGTACTTTTGTGCTTAGTATTGCTTAAATCTAACAAAAATGAACCAAAATAGTTTTTTGTCATTTTTTATTTCCAAATAGGTTAAGAACTGCGATCAAACGTTTTGTAACCATTTTTAAGTTTCGGCTAAAATTAAGAGCCAGGAACAAATTAAATTTCAATTCTTTACATTATTTTTTCTTTGCATCTCTTTTTTTATCTGGTGACTAGAAGCTAGTGAATATTCTCAAATAGAATTAACTGCTTCGTGTAATAAATTTCAATAATTGCTTCTTGTAACACGTCACTAAATCATAATGCTGATTTCCTTTGAAAATTAGCGTTATAGATGCGAGCAAGCATGAAAGATTCGCGAAACAAATTTCTTTAAAGGCATATTAACTTGCATGTCAGAATTTAACATGGATTATTTCATTAATTGCAAGCAGGTGAAAAAACCCCGAAACACCTTCTTAGTTTTAAAATATCTTTTGAATGTAATGCTTGTGAGTTAGGGTTTATTTGATACTCTTGATCTCATTTTAGATAAAATGCAAAATTACAACTAAGCTTTTAGAAAAGCATTTAAGCCCGGCTATGTCCCTCTAATTCTGAAGCATTATTAAAGTTAGA
The DNA here is from genome assembly GCA_000711775.1 of Oxytricha trifallax. Classification (NCBI taxonomy): domain Eukaryota; phylum Ciliophora; class Spirotrichea; order Sporadotrichida; family Oxytrichidae; genus Oxytricha; species Oxytricha trifallax. Next base: position 5,988 of record ARYC01008057.1, read on the forward strand.
ACAACTTGCAATAACATCGCTAATGTGGAACTCATTATTGAAATAAAGAGAGTTAAATTGGAACTGCTGAAAGTAAACATAGAATAAATAAAAAGAGACTAGTATGAGAATTTAAACATTAAAAGAAGTTGACCCTTATTTGAAGTAATTAGAAAATCTAACCTAGACACACATATTCGATGAAAGAGGGAGAGAGATAGAGTGACCAATTGATTAGGTTTATTGCTGCTTTTTAAGTTTCAATTGACAAAAGCAACTTTTTAATTTTGCGAATATAGCGTTCTTGTTAAAAATTAATGCATTTACTCAAAACTTATTGGACTATTTGAACTCGCTTTAACACTTGCAAAAAGAATGACTATAGCTTGTTTCTATAATTGAATTAAAGTTATCGAAAACACGATCTAGCAACATAATATAGGCTTGATAAATCTAAATCAGGTGCTTACTCAAAGGTTCCAAAAATTTAAAATATTTATTTTAAAAATTCACTTTAAATATTCATTTTTTTAATGTTCATTTTAAATATTAGATTTTTTTAGTAATTAAATTTATTGTATATCGCTAGAATACAAATGAATTGGGAAAATTGAAGGAAAAATTCAAATATAATTTATCAAAGTAATCTTTTTCGTTCATAACGCTCTCCGACATATTAATAGTTAAGTTCAAATCCCATTATCAAGAGATTGACTGCAATAAAAGATGTTTTTTAATTTAATGAAGACTCTGATAAGATGAAAATCGACATGTGCAAAGAGTCAAGCTTGTTGTTTCTTAAGATTGTTGACTGCTCTATAGACTGCTGAATTTTGTGCTTAAAATCTAACAAAAATGAACCACACTAGTTGATTGTCATTTTTTATTTCCCAAAAGGTTAAGAATTGCGATCAAACGTTTTGTAGCCATCTTTATGTTTTGGCTAAAATTATAAGCCAGGAAATAATTAAATTTCAATTCTCTACATTATTTTTTCTTTGCATCTCTTTTTTTTGTGGCTAGAAGCTAGTGAATATTCTCAAATAGAATTAACTACTCCATACAATGAATTTCAATAATTGCTTCATGTAACAAGTCACTAAATCATAATGCTAATTTCCTTTGAAAATTAGCGTTATAGATGCGAGCAAGCATGAAAGATTCGCGAAACAAATTTCTTTAAAGGCATTATTAACTTGCATGTCAGAATTTAACATGGATTATTTCATTAATTGCAAGCAGGTGAAAAAACCCCGAAACCCCTTCTTAGTTTTAAAATATCTTTTGAATGTAATGCTTGTGAGTTAGGGTTTATTTGATACTCTTGATCTCATTTTAGATAAAATGCAAAATTACAACTAAGCTTTTAGAAAAGCATTTAAGCCCGGCTATGTCCCTCTAATTCTGAAGCATTTATTAAAGTTAGAACAACTTGCAATAACATCGCTAATGTGGAACTCATTATTGAAATAAAGAGAGTTAAATTGGAACTGCTGAAAGTAAACATAGAATAAATAAAAAGAGACTAGTATGAGAATTTAAACATTAAAAGAAGTTGACCCTTATTTGAAGTAATTAGAAAATCTAACCTAGACACACATATTCGATGAAAGAGGGAGAGAGATAGAGTGACCAATTGATTAGGTTTATTGCTGCTTTTTAAGTTTCAATTGACAAAAGCAACTTTTTAATTTTGCGAATATAGCGTTCTTGTTAAAAATTAATTAATGCATTTACTTAAAACTTATTGGACTATTTGAACTCGCTTTTACACTTGCAAAAATAATGACTATCGCTTGTTTCTATTGTTGAATTGAAGTTATCGAAAGCACGATCTAGCAACATAATATAGGCTTGATAAATCTAAATCAAGTTGCTTACTCAAAGATTACAAAAATTTGAAATATTTATTTTTAAAATTAACAATTAATATTCATTTTAATATTATTTTAATACTCATTTTAAATATTAACTTATTTTTAGTAAATAAACTTATTGTATATTACTAAAATACAAATGAATTGGGAAAATAGAAGGAAAAACTAAAAATAAAATTTATCAAAGTAACCTTTTTCGTTCAGAACGCTCTCCGACATATTAATAATTAAATCCAAATCCCATTATCAAGAGATTGACTGCAATAAAAGATGTATTGAATTGAATGAAGACTCTGATAAGAAAAAAATCGACATGTGCAAAGAGTCAAGCTTGTAGTTTCTTAAAATTGTTGACTACTCTATAGACTGCTGAATTTTGTGCTTAAAATCTAACAAAAATGAACCACACTAGTTGATTGTCATTTTTTATTTCCCAAAAGGTTAAGAATTGCGATCAAACGTTTTGTAGCCATCTTTAAGTTTTGGCTAAAATTATAAGCCAGGAAATAATTAAATTTCAATTCTCTACATTATTTTTTCTTTGCATCTCTTTTTTTGGTGGCTAGAAGCTAGTGAATATTCTCAAATAGAATTAACTACTCCATACAATGAATTTCAATAATTGCTTCATGTAACAAGTCACTAAATCATAATGCTAATTTCCTTTGAAAATTAGCGTTATAGATGCGAGCAAGCATGAAAGATTCGCGAAACAAATTTCTTAAAAGGCATTATTAACTTGCAGGTCAGAATTTAACATGGAGTATTTCATAAATTGCAAGCAGGTGAAAAAACCCCAAAACCCCTTCTTAGTTTTAAAATATCTTTTGAATGTAATGCTTGTGAGTTAGGGTTTATTTGATACTCTTGATCTCATTATAGGTTAATTAGAAAACTACAACGAAGCTTTTAGAAAAGCATTTAAGGCCGGCTATGTCATTCTGAATCTCAAGCATTTATTAAAGTTAGAACAACTTTGCAATAACATCGCTAATGTGGAACTCATTATTGAAATAAAGAGAGTTAAATTGGAACTGCTGAAAGTAAACATAGAATAAATAAAAAGAGACTAGTATGAGAATTTAAACATTAAAAGAAGTTGACCCTTATTTGAAGTAATTAGAAAATCTAACCTAGACACACATATTCGATGAAAGAGGGAGAGAGATAGAGTGACCAATTGATTAGGTTTATTGCTGCTTTTTAAGTTTCAATTGACAAAAGCAACTTTTTAATTTTGCGAATATAGCGTTCTTGTTAAAAATTAATTAATGCATTTACTTAAAACTTATTGGACTATTTGAACTCGCTTTTACACTTGCAAAAATAATGACTATCGCTTGTTTCTATTGTTGAATTAAAGTTATCGAAAGCACTATCTAGCAACATTATATTGGTTTGATAAATCTAAATTAGGTAACTAGCTTACTCAAAGGTTCCAAAAATTAAAAATATTTATTATAAAAATTCACTTTAAATATTCATTTTTTTAATGTTCATTTTAAATATTAGATTTTTTTAGTAATTAAATTTATTGTATATCGCTAGAATACAAATGAATTGGGAAAATTGAAGGAAAAATCTAAAAATACTAATTTATCAAAGTAATCTTTTTCGTTCATAACGCTCTCCGACATATTAATAGTTAAGTTCAAATCCCATTATCAAGAGATTGACTGCAATAAAAGATGTTTTTTAATTTAATGAAGACTCTGATAAGATGAAAATCGACATGTGCAAAGAGTCAAGCTTGTTGTTTCTTAAGATTGTTGACTACTCTATAGACTGCTGAATTTTTGTGCTTAAAATCTAACAAAAATGAACCACACTAGTTGATTGTCATTTTTTATTTTCCCAAAAGGTTAAGAATTGCGATCAATCGTTTTGTAGCCATCTTTAAGTTTTGGCTAAAATTATAAGCCAGGAAATAATTAAATTTCAATTCTCTACATTATTTTTTCTTTGCATCTCTTTTTTTGGTGGCTAGAAGCTAGTGAATATTCTCAAATAAATTAACTACTCCATACAATGAATTTCAATAATTGCTTCATGTAACAAGTCACTAAATCATAATGCTGATTTCCTTTGAAAATTAGCGTTATAGATGCGAGCAAGCATGAAAGATTCGCGAAACAAATTTCTTTAAAGGCATTATTAACTTGCATGTCAGAATTTAACATGGATTATTTCATTAATTGCAAGCAGGTGAAAAAAACCCCGAAACACCTTCTTAGTTTTAAAATATCTTTTGAATGTAATGCTTGTGAGTTAGGGTTTATTTGATACTCTTGATCTCATTTTAGATAAAATGCAAAATTACAACTAAGCTTTTAGAAAAGCATTTAAGCTCGGCTATGTCCCTCTAATTCTGAAGCATTTATTAAAGTTAGAACAACTTGCAATAAGATCGCTAGTGTGGAACTCATTAATGAAATAAAGAGAGTTAAATTGGAAGTGCTGAATGCAAACATAGAATAAATAAAAAGAGAATAGTATGGGAATTTAAATATTAAAAGAACTTGACACTTATTTAGAAAATCTAACCTAGACATATATTCGAAGAAAGGGGAGAGAGAGAGAAATTGTTAGGTTTATTACTGCTTAAAAAAGGTTCAATTAACTAAAGCAACTTTCATAATTTTGCTTGATTAGAGTTCATGTTAAAAATTGATGCATTTACTCAAAACTTATTGGACTATTTGAACTCGCTTTTACACTTGCAAAAATAATGACTATCGCTTGTTTCTATTGTTGAATTGAAGTTATCGAAAGCACGATCTAGCAACATAATATAGGCTTGATAAATCTAAATCAGGTTGCTTACTCAAAGATTACAAAAATTTTAAATATTTATTTTTAATATTAACAATTAATCTTCATTTTTTATTATTATTTTAATACTCATTTTTAATATTAACTTATTTATTTTTAGTAAATAAACTTATTGTGTATTGCTAAAATACAAATGAATTGGGAAAATAGAAGGAAAAACAAAAATATAATTTATCAAAGTAATCTTTTTCGTTCATAACGCTCTCCGACATATTAATAGTTAAGTTCAAATCCCATTATCAAGAGATTGACTGCAATAAAAGATGTTTTTTAATTTAATGAAGACTCTGATAAGATGAAAATCGACATGTGCAAAGAGTCAAGCTTGTTGTTTCTTAAGATTGTTGACTACTCTATAGACTGCTGAATTTTGTGCTTAAAATCTAACAAAAATGAACCACACTAGTTGATTGTCATTTTTTATTTCCCAAAAGGTTAAGAATTGCGATCAAACGTTTTGTAGCCATCTTTATGTTTTGGCTAAAATTATAAGCCAGGAAATAATTAAATTTCAATTCTCTACATTATTTTTTCTTTGCATCTCTTTTTTTTGTGGCTAGAAGCTAGTGAATATTCTCAAATAGAATTAACTACTCCATACAATGAATTTCAATAATTGCTTCATGTAACAAGTCACTAAATCATAATGCTAATTTCCTTTGAAAATTAGCGTTATAGATGCGAGCAAGCATGAAAGATTCGCGAAACAAATTTCTTTAAAGGCATTATTAACTTGCATGTCAGAATTTAACATGGATTATTTCATTAATTGCAAGCAGGTGAAAAAAACCCCGAAACCCCTTCTTAGTTTTAAAATATCTTTTGAATGTAATGCTTGTGAGTTAGGGTTTATTTGATACTCTTGATCTCATTTTAGATAAAATGCAAAATTACAACTAAGCTTTTAGAAAAGCATTTAAGCTCGGCTATGTCCCTCTAATTCTGAAGCATTTATTAAAGTTAGAACAACTTGCAATAACATCGCTAATGTGGAACTCATTATTGAAATAAAGAGAGTTAAATTGGAACTGCTGAAAGTAAACATAGAATAAATAAAAAGAGAGTAGTATGAGAATTTAAACATTAAAAGAAGTTGACCCTTATTTGAAGTAATTAGAAAATCTAACCTAGACACACATATTCGATGAAAGAGGGAGAGAGATAGAGTGACCAATTGATTAGGTTTATTGCTGCTTTTTAAGTTTCAATTGACAAAAGCAACTTTTTAATTTTGCGAATATAGCGTTCTTGTTAAAAATTAATTAATGCATTTACTTAAAACTTATTGGACTATTTGAACTCGCTTTTACACTTGCAAAAATAATGACTATCGCTTGTTTCTATTGTTGAATTGAAGTTATCGAAAGCACGATCTAGCAACATAATATAGGCTTGATAAATCTAAATCAAGTTGCTTTCTCAAAGGTTCCAAAAATTTGAAATATTTATTTTGATATTCTTTTTAAATATTCATTTTTAATATTCATTTTAAATATTTAATTTAAATATTAAACTTATTTTTAGTAAATAAATTTATTGTATATTACTAGAATACAAATGAATTGGGAAAATAGAAGAAAAAATTAAAAATAATTTATCAAAGTAATCTTTTTCGTTCATAACGCTCTCCGACATATTAATAGTTAAGTTCAAATCCCATTATCAAGAGATTGACTGCAATAAAAGATGTTTTTTAATTTAATGAAGACTCTGATAAGATGAAAATCGACATGTGCAAAGAGTCAAGCTTGTTGTTTCTTAAGATTGTTGACTACTCTATAGACTGCTGAATTTTTGTGCTTAAAATCTAACAAAAATGAACCACACTAGTTGATTGTCATTTTTTATTTCCCAAAAGGTTAAGAATTGCGATCAATCGTTTTGTAGCCATCTTTAAGTTTTGGCTAAAATTATAAGCCAGGAAATAATTAAATTTCAATTCTCTACATTATTTTTTCTTTGCATCTCTTTTTTTGGTGGCTAGAAGCTAGTGATATTCTCAAATAGAATTAACTACTCCATACAATGAATTTCAATAATTGCTTCATGTAACAAGTCACTAAATCATAATGCTGATTTCCTTTGAAAATTAGCGTTATAGATGCGAGCAAGCATGAAAGATTCGCGAAACAAATTTCTTTAAAGGCATTATTAACTTGCATGTCAGAATTTAACATGGATTATTTCATTAATTGCAAGCAGGTGAAAAAACCCCGAAACACCTTCTTAGTTTTAAAATATCTTTTGAATGTAATGCTTGTGAGTTAGGGTTTATTTGATACTCTTGATCTCATTTTAGATAAAATGCAAAATTACAACTAAGCTTTTAGAAAAGCATTTAAGCCCGGCTATGTCCCTCTAATTCTGAAGCATTTATTAAAGTTAGAACAACTTGCAATAACATCGCTAATGTGGAACTCATTATTGAAATAAAGAGAGTTAAATTGGAACTGCTGAAAGTAAACATAGAATAAATAAAAAGAGACTAGTATGAGAATTTAAACATTAAAAGAAGTTGACCCTTATTTGAAGTAATTAGAAATCTAACCTAGACACACATATTCGATGAAAGAGGGAGAGAGATAGAGTGACCAATTGATTAGGTTTATTGCTGCTTTTTAAGTTTCAATTGACAAAAGCAACTTTTTAATTTTGCGAATATAGCGTTCTTGTTAAAAATTAATTAATGCATTTACTTAAAACTTATTGGACTATTTGAACTCGCTTTTACACTTGCAAAAATAATGACTATCGCTTGTTTCTATTGTTGAATTGAAGTTATCGAAAGCACGATCTAGCAACATAATATAGGCTTGATAAATCTAAATCAAGTTGCTTACTCAAAGGTTCCAAAAATTTAAAATATTTATTTTAAAATTCCTTTAAATATTCATTTTTTTAATGTTCATTTTAAATATTAGATTTTTTTAGTAATTAAATTTATTGTATATCGCTAGAATACAAATGAATTGGGAAAATTGAAGGAAAAATTCAAATTATAATTTATCAAAGTAATCTTTTTCGTTCATAACGCTCTCCGACATATTAATAGTTAAGTTCAAATCCCATTATCAAGAGATTGACTGCAATAAAAGATGTTTTTTAATTTAATGAAGACTCTGATAAGATGAAAATCGACATGTGCAAAGAGTCAAGCTTGTTGTTTCTTAAGATTGTTGACTACTCTATAGACTGCTGAATTTTTGTGCTTAAAATCTAACAAAAATGAACCACACTAGTTGATTGTCATTTTTTATTTCCAAAAGGTTAAGAATTGCGATCAAACGTTTTGTAGCCATCTTTAAGTTTTGGCTAAAATTATAAGCCAGGAAATAATTAAATTTCAATTCTCTACATTATTTTTTCTTTGCATCTCTTTTTTTGGTGGCTAGAAGCTAGTGAATATTCTCAATAGAATTAACTACTCCATACAATGAATTTCAATAATTGCTTCATGTAACAAGTCACTAAATCATAATGCTGATTTCCTTTGAAAATTAGCGTTATAGATGCGAGCAAGCATGAAAGATTCGCGAAACAAATTTCTTTAAAGGCATTATTAACTTGCATGTCAGAATTTAACATGGATTATTTCATTAATTGCAAGCAGGTGAAAAAAACCCCGAAACCTTCTTAGTTTTAAAATATCTTTTGAATGTAATGCTTGTGAGTTAGGGTTTATTTGATACTCTTGATCTCATTTTAGATAAAATGCAAAATTACAACTAAGCTTTTAGAAAAGCATTTAAGCTCGGCTATGTCCCTCTAATTCTGAAGCATTTATTAAAGTTAGAACAACTTGCAATAACATCGCTAATGTGGAACTCATTATTGAAATAAAGAGAGTTAAATTGGAACTGCTGAAAGTAAACATAGAATAAATAAAAAGAGAGTAGTATGAGAATTTAAACATTAAAAGAAGTTGACCCTTATTTGAAGTAATTAGAAAATCTAACCTAGACACACATATTCGATGAAAGAGGGAGAGAGATAGAGTGACCAATTGATTAGGTTTATTGCTGCTTTTTAAGTTTCAATTGACAAAAGCAACTTTTTAATTTTGCGAATATAGCGTTCTTGTTAAAAATTAATTAATGCATTTACTTAAAACTTATTGGACTATTTGAACTCGCTTTTACACTTGCAAAAATAATGACTATCGCTTGTTTCTATTGTTGAATTGAAGTTATCGAAAGCACGATCTAGCAACATAATATAGGCTTGATAAATCTAAATCAAGTTGCTTTCTCAAAGGTTCCAAAAATTTGAAATATTTATTTTGATATTCTTTTTAAATATTCATTTTTAATAATCATTTTTAATATTCAATTTTTATATTAAACTTATTTTTATAATAAACTTATTGTACATTGTTAGAATACTAATGAATTGCGGAAATAGAAGAAAAAATTAACAATATAATTTATCAAAGTAATCTTTTTCGTTCATAACGCTCTCCGACATATTAATAGTTAAGTTCAAATCCCATTATCAAGAGATTGACTGCAATAAAAGATGTTTTTTAATTTAATGAAGACTCTGATAAGATGAAAATCGACATGTGCAAAGAGTCAAGCTTGTTGTTTCTTAAGATTGTTGACTACTCTATAGACTGCTGAATTTTTGTGCTTAAAATCTAACAAAAATGAACCACACTAGTTGATTGTCATTTTTTATTTCCCAAAAGGTTAAGAATTGCGATCAATCGTTTTGTAGCCATCTTTAAGTTTTGGCTAAAATTATAAGCCAGGAAATAATTAAATTTCAATTCTCTACATTATTTTTTCTTTGCATCTCTTTTTTTGGTGGCTAGAAGCTAGTGAATATTCTCAAATAGAATTAACTACTCCATACAATGAATTTCAATAATTGCTTCATGTAACAAGTCACTAAATCATAATGCTGATTTCCTTTGAAAATTAGCGTTATAGATGCGAGCAAGCATGAAAGATTCGCGAAACAAATTTCTTTAAAGGCATTATTAACTTGCATGTCAGAATTTAACATGGATTATTTCATTAATTGCAAGCAGGTGAAAAAAACCCCGAAACCCTTCTTAGTTTTAAAATATCTTTTGAATGTAATGCTTGTGAGTTAGGGTTTATTTGATACTCTTGATCTCATTTTAGATAAAATGCAAAATTACAACTAAGCTTTTAGAAAAGCATTTAAGCTCGGCTATGTCCCTCTAATTCTGAAGCATTTATTAAAGTTAGAACAACTTGCAATAACATCGCTAATGTGGAACTCATTATTGAAATAAAGAGAGTTAAATTGGAACTGCTGAAAGTAAACATAGAATAAATAAAAAGAGAGTAGTATGAGAATTTAAACATTAAAAGAAGTTGACCCTTATTTGAAGTAATTAGAAAATCTAACCTAGACACACATATTCGATGAAAGAGGGAGAGAGATAGAGTGACCAATTGATTAGGTTTATTGCTGCTTTTTAAGTTTCAATTGACAAAAGCAACTTTTTAATTTTGCTTGATTAGAGTTCATGTTAAAAATTGATGCATTTACTCAAAACTATTGGACTACTTGAAGTCGCTTTAACACTTTCAAAATTAATGACTATAGCTTGTTTCTTTTATTGAATTAAAGCTATCGAAAGCACGATCAAGCAACATAATATAGGCTTGATAAATCTAAATCAGATTGCTTACTCAAAGGTTCCAAAATTTTAAATATTTATTTTTAATATTCATATTAAATATTCATTTTCAATGTTCATTTTAAATATTTATTTTAATACTCATTTTAATAGTCATTTGAAATATTTAACTTATTTTTAGTAAATAAATTTATTGTATATTGCTAGAATACAAATAAATTGGGAAAATAGAAGGAAAAATTAAAAATAAAATTAATCAAAGATAACCTTTTTCGTTGATAACTCTCTCCAACATATTTCTAGATAAATCCAAATCCCATTATATCAATAGATTGACTGCAATAAAAGATGCATTGAATTGAATGAAGACTCTAATAAGATATAGATCGACATGTGCAAAGAGTCAAGCTTGTTGTTTCTTAAGATTGTTGACTGCTCTATAGACTGCTGAATTTTGTGCTTAAAATCTAACAAAAATGAACCACACTAGTTGATTGTCATTTTTTATTTCCCAAAAGGTTAAGAATTGCGATCAAACGTTTTGTAGCCATCTTTATGTTTTGGCTAAAATTATAAGCCAGGAAATAATTAAATTTCAATTCTCTACATTATTTTTTCTTTGCATCTCTTTTTTTTGTGGCTAGAAGCTAGTGAATATTCTCAAATAGAATTAACTACTCCATACAATGAATTTCAATAATTGCTTCATGTAACAAGTCACTAAATCATAATGCTAATTTCCTTTGAAAATTAGCGTTATAGATGCGAGCAAGCATGAAAGATTCGCGAAACAAATTTCTTTAAAGGCATTATTAACTTGCATGTCAGAATTTAACATGGATTATTTCATTAATTGCAAGCAGGTGAAAAAAACCCCGAAACCCCTTCTTAGTTTTAAAATATCTTTTGAATGTAATGCTTGTGAGTTAGGGTTTATTTGATACTCTTGATCTCATTTTAGATAAAATGCAAAATTACAACTAAGCTTTTAGAAAAGCATTTAAGCTCGGCTATGTCCCTCTAATTCTGAAGCATTTATTAAAGTTAGAACAACTTGCAATAACATCGCTAATGTGGAACTCATTATTGAAATAAAGAGAGTTAAATTGGAACTGCTGAAAGTAAACATAGAATAAATAAAAAGAGAGTAGTATGAGAATTTAAACATTAAAAGAAGTTGACCCTTATTTGAAGTAATTAGAAAATCTAACCTAGACACACATATTCGATGAAAGAGGGAGAGAGATAGAGTGACCAATTGATTAGGTTTATTGCTGCTTTTTAAGTTTCAATTGACAAAAGCAACTTTTTAATTTTGCGAATATAGCGTTGTTAAAAATTAATTAATGCATTTACTCAGACATTATTGGACTATTTGAACTCGCTTTAACACTTCCAAAATTAATGACTATCGTTTGTTTCTTTTATTGAATTAAAGTTATCGAAAGCACTATCTAGCAACATTATATTGGATTGATAAATTTAAATTAGGTAACTAGCTTACTCAAAGGTTCCAAAAATTTAAAATATTTATTTTAAAAATTCACTTTAAATATTCATTTTTTTAATGTTCATTTTAAATATTAGATTTTTTTAGTAATTAAATTTATTGTATATCGCTAGAATACAAATGAATTGGGAAAATTGAAGGAAAAATTCAAATTAAAATATATCAAAGATAACCTTTTTCGTTCATAACGCTCTCCGACATATTAATAGTTAAGTTCAAATCCCATTATCAAGAGATTGACTGCAATAAAAGATGTTTTTTAATTTAATGAAGACTCTGATAAGATGAAAATCGACATGTGCAAAGAGTCAAGCTTGTTGTTTCTTAAGATTGTTGACTGCTCTATAGACTGCTGAATTTTGTGCTTAAAATCTAACAAAAATGAACCACACTAGTTGATTGTCATTTTTTATTTCCCAAAAGGTTAAGAATTGCGATCAAACGTTTTGTAGCCATCTTTATGTTTTGGCTAAAATTATAAGCCAGGAAATAATTAAATTTCAATTCTCTACATTATTTTTTCTTTGCATCTCTTTTTTTTGTGGCTAGAAGCTAGTGAATATTCTCAAATAGAATTAACTACTCCATACAATGAATTTCAATAATTGCTTCATGTAACAAGTCACTAAATCATAATGCTAATTTCCTTTGAAAATTAGCGTTATAGATGCGAGCAAGCATGAAAGATTCGCGAAACAAATTTCTTTAA
>ARYC01008058.1:0-50329 GCA_000711775.1 Oxytricha trifallax
ATGAAAACCCAAAGCGAAGTACATGAAAACCCAAGGTCAAACTTGCAAAGCCAAAGTGATAGTAATATTCTACTGATTAGATGTTCTTACTATTATATGAATACCCAGAGACCTTTTTTCACCAAAACCCAAAGAGAAGCCAAAGATTGTAACTATATAATTAGTAGTGTATGTATTTATTATAAAAATAGTTTGGTCTTCAGATTAAGATGAGAAAGTAGTGACCAAGTATATAAATTTCTTATAAGTAATTCTTTATTAAAATACATTATATCGTTTCTATATTACATTTAATAATACAATGATTATTTATGTTTAAATATCTTTTTTATGAGTAGTAGTTAGGAATCTTAAAATATTTTTTCTAACACTAAGTTTTGACATGTTTTTTAGAGGCTATATATCAAGTGAAGCAACTTTATTTTCCAAATTATTACCATTTTTAGTTTTATAAATTTTTTATGTGAAACATAATATATCAATTTTTAACTTTATTCAATATAATATGAAAACCCAGAGAATCTTTGACACCAAAACCCAGAAGGAAACCAAAGTTAGTAATTTATATAGACCTTTTTAAGGTATTCTTATATATAGGGTCTCATTTTCAGGGTTTTCTTTTATTTGTTATGTTTATATAATAAAATCAAAATATCAATTAAAATTTACTCAATTTTCAATATTTTAAAATTTAGCAGGGTTTTCTTATCAAAATAGTAGGGTTTTCTTATCAAATTAATAATCTTTTCTGGGTTTTGAGGCATTTCATGATTAAGTACTCACGAATTGAAGAAAATATTTATAAAATCTTCAAAATCTTTGCAAAAAGCCCTGTTTTTAGGGTGTTTTGCACTTTTTTTCAAATTTTTTCATTTCTTGTATTTTTTATATATAAAACTGCTCAGTAATCATGAACCAAAAATATTTTGGTGCTCTAAAAGGCCAAGTTTTGCTAAGAATAAGACAATTAGTAGTAGTCTTATAATAGATCGTGAAAAAATATAAAAGGAACGAATGCGGGACTTTTTGACAACAGCTCGGTCCCCAAATCCCCTATTAATAATATAACAAAGCGTCACTCAGAATTTTATATATAAAAAAATTCACTGCGAAAAATCGACGATCTGCGGAGCCCCAAAACCCCATATATAGGGATACCAAAGGGTGTGAAACGTATCCTACTTATATAAAAAGTGTTCATTTTATAGTCAAAGGGGGGTGGGGGTGGGGGGGTCTGAACCTAAATTTATCATAAAAAAGGGAAATTTGACTATAAATTTCTGGGGGGGTAAAAACTTCGCTCTGTGAGCCCCCCAAACCCCATATATAGGGATACCAAAGAGCGGAGTTCATATATAAAATGAGAAGTTTTATATTATTATATAGTAATTATTAATAAAATGATGTAATTTAATATAATAATCTTTTTTTTTTTGAAAACCTGAAAATAGGCTGCCGCCAAAACCCTTCGGGTAAGCCAAAGACGAAGCAAAATTAATTGGAAAAGGACGCGAGTCCTGAGCGAAGCGAAGACTCTGCGTATTGCGTCACGCATGAAAACCCAAGTGTCACGTATGAAAACCCAAAACGAAGTACATGAAAACCCAAGGTCAAACTAGCAATGCCAAAGAGACCGCACTTCTTATTTAATATTATGTGTTTATTATAGAAAGAAAACCCAGAGACCCTTTTTCACCAAAACACCGAGAGAAACCAAAGATAGTAAATATAATTATGAGTGTATGTATTTATTATAAAAATAAGTAGTCTTTTTGGATTTCGATGAGTAAGTAGTCACCTATTATATAAATTTCTTATAAGTAATTCTTTATTAAAATACATTATATCGTTTCTATATAAATTTTTATAATGAAATGAGTGTTTTATATATAAATATCTTTTTTATGAGTAGTAGTAATGAATATCCAATTATTTTTCCTATGACTATGTTTTGATCACTTTTTTAGAGGCTATATATCGAGTGAAGACACTCTCTTTTAAAAATATTTTACTTTTTAGTTATATAAATTTTCTATGAGAAACACAATGTATAAATTTTTAACTTCCTATAATAAAAAATGAAAACCAAGATAATCTTATACACAAAAACCCTGAAGGAAACCAAAGTAAGTAATTTACATAAAATTTTTAAACATATTCTTATAGATAAGGTTAGATTTTCATGGTTTTGATTAATTTGTTATGTTTATATAATAAAATCAAACAATCAATTACAATTGCCCAATTTTTCCATATTTTAAAATTTAGCAGGGTTTTCTTATCAAAAAATTAGGGTTTTCTTATGAATTTTGTTAATATTTCAGGGTTTTGGGAGATTTTATGAGTAAGCACTCGCAAATTGAAGCAAATATTTATAAAATCTTCAAAATCTTGCAAAAAGCCCTGTTTTTAGGGTGTTTTGCACTTTTTTCAAATTTTTTCATTTCTTGTATTTTTTATATATAAAACTGCTCAGTAATCATGAACCAAAAATATTTTGGTGCTCTAAAAGGCCAAGTTTTGCTAAGAATAAGACAATTAGTAGTAGTCTTATGATAGATCGTGAAAAAATATAAAAGGAACGAATGCGGGACTTTTTGACAACAGCTCGGTCCCCAAATCCCCTATTAATAATATATCAAAGCGTCACTCAGAATTTTATATATAAAAAAATGAGTTGGAAAAATCGGCCATCTACGAGCCCCCCAAACCCCATATATAGGTATACCAAAGAATGCTACACCGTTACATATCATTAATTATATACAAAGATGTTCATTTATAGTCAAAGGGGGGTGGGGGTGGGGGGGTCTGAACCTAAATTTATCATAAAAAAGGGAAATTTGACTATAAATTTCTGGGGGGGTAAAAACTTCGCTCTGTGAGCCCCCCAAACCCCATATATAGGGATACCAAAGAGCGGAGTTCATATATAAAATGAGAAGTTTTATATTATTATATAGTAATTATTAATAAAATGATGTAATTTAATATAATAATCTTTTTTTTTTTGAAAACCTGAAAATAGGCTGCCGCCAAAACCCTTCGGGTAAGCCAAAGACGAAGCAAAATTAATTGGAAAAGGACGCGAGTCCTGAGCGAAGCGAAGACTCTGCGTATTGCGTCACGCATGAAAACCCAAGTGTCACGTATGAAAACCCAAAACGAAGTACATGAAAACCCAAGGTCAAACTAGCAATGCCAAAGAGACCGCACTTCTTATTTAATATTATGTGTTTATTATAGAAAGAAAACCCAGAGACCCTTTTTCAGCAAAACCCAAAGAGAAGCCAAATTAAGTAACTATTTAATGAATTAGTATCACATTCCTTATAAAAATAGTAGTCTTTTTGGATTTCGATGAGTAAGTAGTCACCTATTATATAAATTTCTTATAAGTAATTCTTTATTATAATTCATTATATCGTTTCTATATACATTTAATAATACAATGATTATTTATATATAAATATCTTTTTTATGAGTAGTAGTTAGGAATCTTAAAATATTTTTTCTAACACTAAGTTTTGACATGTTTTTTAGAGGCTATATATCAAGTGAAGCAACTTTATTTTCCAAATTATTACCATTTTTAGTTTTATAAATTTTTTATGTGAAACATAATATATCAATTTTTAACTTTATTCAATATAATATGAAAACCCAGAGAATCTTTGACACCAAAACCCAGAAGGAAACCAAAGTTAGTAATTTATATAGACCTTTTTAAGGTATTCTTATATATAGGGTCTCATTTTCAGGGTTTTCTTTTATTTGTTATGTTTATATAATAAAATCAAAATATCAATTAAAATTTACTCAATTTTCAATATTTTAAAATTTAGCAGGGTTTTCTTATCAAAATAGTAGGGTTTTCTTATCAAATTAATAATCTTTTCTGGGTTTTGAGGCATTTCATGATTAAGTACTCACGAATTGAAGAAAATATTTATAAAATCTTCAAAAATCTTGCAAAAAGCCCTGTTTTTAGGGTGTTTTGCACTTTTTTCAAATTTTTTCATTTCTTGTATTTTTTATATATAAAACTGCTCAGTAATCATGAACCAAAAATATTTTGGTGCTCTAAAAGGCCAAGTTTTGCTAAGAATAAGACAATTAGTAGTAGTCTTATGATAGATCGTGAAAAAATATAAAAGGAACGAATGCGGGACTTTTTTGACAACAGCTCGGTCCCCAAATCCCCTATTAATAATATATCAAAGCGTCACTCAGAATTTTATATATAAAAAAATGAGTTGGAAAAATCGGCCATCTACGAGCCCCCCAAACCCCATATATAGGTATACCAAAGAATGCTAAGCAACGTATCATTATTATATAACAAAGAGTTCATTTTATAGTCAAAGGGGGGTGGGGGTGGGGGGGTCTGAACCTAAATTTATCATAAAAAAGGGAAATTTGACTATAAATTTCTGGGGGGGTAAAAACTTCGCTCTGTGAGCCCCCCAAACCCCATATATAGGGATACCAAAGAGCGGAGTTCATATATAAAATGAGAAGTTTTATATTATTATATAGTAATTATTAATAAAATGATGTAATTTAATATAATAATCTTTTTTTTTTTGAAAACCTGAAAATAGGCTGCCGCCAAAACCCTTCGGGTAAGCCAAAGACGAAGCAAAATTAATTGGAAAAGGACGCGAGTCCTGAGCGAAGCGAAGACTCTGCGTATTGCGTCACGCATGAAAACCCAAGTGTCACGTATGAAAACCCAAAACGAAGTACATGAAAACCCAAGGTCAAACTAGCAATGCCAAAGAGACCGCACTTCTTATTTAATATTATGTGTTTATTATAGAAAGAAAACCCAGAGACCCTTTTTCACCAAAACCCAAAGAGAAGCCAAATTAAGTAACTATTTAATGAATAGTATCACATTCCTTATAAAAATAGTAGTCTTTTTGGATTTCGATGAGTAAGTAGTCACCTATTATATAAATTTCTTATAAGTAATTCTTTATTAAAATACATTATATCGTTTCTATATAAATTTTTATAATGAAATGAGTGTTTTATATATAAATATCTTTTTTATGAGTAGTAGTAATGAATATCCAATTATTTTTCCTATGACTATGTTTTGATCACTTTTTTAGAGGCTATATATCGAGTGAAGACACTCTCTTTTAAAAATATTTTACTTTTTAGTTATATAAATTTTCTATGAGAAACACAATGTATAAATTTTTAACTTCCTATAATAAAAAATGAAAACCAAGATAATCTTATACACAAAAACCCTGAAGGAAACCAAAGTAAGTAATTTACATAAAATTTTTAAACATATTCTTATAGATAAGGTTAGATTTTCATGGTTTTGATTAATTTGTTATGTTTATATAATAAAATCAAACAATCAATTACAATTGCCCAATTTTTCCATATTTTAAAATTTAGCAGGGTTTTCTTATCAAAAAATTAGGGTTTTCTTATCAAATTAATCATCTTTTCTGGGTTTTGGGGTATTTCATGAGTAAGTACTCACAAATTGAAGCAAATATTTATAAAATCTTCAAAATCTTGCAAAAAGCCCTGTTTTTAGGGTGTTTTGCACTTTTTTCAAATTTTTTCATTTCTTGTATTTTTTATATATAAAACTGCTCAGTAATCATGAACCAAAAATATTTTGGTGCTCTAAAAGGCCAAGTTTTGCTAAGAATAAGACAATTAGTAGTAGTCTTATGATAGATCGTGAAAAAATATAAAAGGAACGAATGCGGGACTTTTTGACAACAGCTCGGTCCCCAAATCCCCTATTAATAATATATCAAAGCGTCACTCAGAATTTTATATATAAAAAAATGAGTTGGAAAAATCGGCCATCTACGAGCCCCCCAAACCCCATATATAGGTATACCAAAGAATGCTACACGTCATCATTATTTATATACAAGAGTTCAATTTTAAGTCAATAGGGGGGTGGGGTAGGGGGGGTGCCTGAGCTGAAGCCAAATTTATCAAAAAAATAGGCAAATTTTACTATAAATTTCTGGGGGGGTAAAAACTTCGATCTGTGAGCCCCCCAAACCCCATATATAGGGATACCAAAGATCGGAGTTCTTATATAAATTATGAAGTTTTATATTATTATATAGTATTTATTATTAAAATGAGGAAATTTAATATAGTAACTATTTTTTTTTATTTGAAAACCTGAAAATAGGCTGACGCCAAAACCCTTCGGGTAAGCCAAAGACGAGGCAATATAAATTGGATCGGGACGCGAGTCCTGAGCGAAGCGAAGACTCTGCGTATTGCGTCACGCATGAAAACCCAAGTGTCACGGAAGAAAACCCAAAGCGAAGTTAATGAAAACCCAAGGTCAAACTTGCAAAGCCAAAGAGACCGCGCATTCTACTAATAAGTATGACTTTACTATTATATGAAAACCCAGAGACCCTTTTTCAGCAAAACCCAAAGAGAAGCCAAATTAAGTAACTATTTAATGAATATATCACATTCCTTATAAAAATAGTAGTCTTTTTGGATTTCGATGAGTAAGTAGTCACCTATTATATAAATTTCTTATAAGTAATTCTTTATTATAATTCATTATATCGTTTCTATATACATTTAATAATACAATGATTATTTATGTTTAAATATTTTTAATATGAGTAGTAGTAAGGAATCTGTAATTATTTTTTCTATGAATATGTTTTGATCCCATTTTTAGAGGCTATATATCGAGTGAAACAACTTTTTTTCCAAATATTACGTTTTATTAGTATTATAAATATTTTATGTGAAAGACAATGTATAAATTTGTAACTTTATTGAATATAATATGAAAACCCAGAGAATCATTTACTCCAAAACCCAGTAGGAAACCATAGTAAGTAATTTATATAAAATTATTTATGATATTCTTATATATTAGGTTTGATTTTGAGGGTTTTGTTTTATTTGTTTTGTTTATATAATAAAATGAAAAAATCAATTATAATTTACTCATTTATCCTGATTTTAAAATTTAGCAAGGTTTTCTTGTCAAAATATTAGGGTTTTCTTATCAAATTAATCATCTTTTCTGGGTTTTGGGGTATTTCATGAGTAAGTACTCACAAATTGAAGCAAATATTTATAAAATCTTCAAAATCTTGCAAAAAGCCCTGTTTTTAGGGTGTTTTGCACTTTTTTCAAATTTTTTCATTTCTTGTATTTTTTATATATAAAACTGCTCAGTAATCATGAACCAAAAATATTTTGGTGCTCTAAAAGGCCAAGTTTTGCTAAGAATAAGACAATTAGTAGTAGTCTTATGATAGATCGTGAAAAAATATAAAAGGAACGAATGCGGGACTTTTTGACAAACAGCTCGGTCCCCAAATCCCCTATTAATAATATATCAAAGCGTCACTCAGAATTTTATATATAAAAAAATGAGTTGGAAAAATCGGCCATCTACGAGCCCCCCAAACCCCATATATAGGTATACCAAAGAATGTGAAACGTATCCTACTTATATAAAAAGTGTTCATTTTATAGTCAAAGGGGGGTGGGGGAGGGGGGGGTCTGAAGCCAAATTCATAATAAAAATACTAAAATTAGACTATAAAGTTTTGGGTGGAAGAAACTTCGAGCTACGAACCCCCAAAACCCCATATATAGGGATACCAAAGAGCGGAGTTCTTATATAAATTGTAAAGTTTTATATTATTATAGAGTAATTATTAATAAAATGATAAATTGAACATAGAAATCTTTTTTTAATTTGAAAACCTGAAAAAAGGCTGACGCCAAAACCCTTCGGGTAAGCCAAAGACGAAGCAATATTAATTGGATAAGGACGCGAGTCCTGAGCGAAGCGAAGACTCTGCGTATTGCGTCAAGAATGAAAACCCAAAGTGTCACGTATGAAAACCCAAAGCGAAGTTAATGAAAACCCAAGGTCAAACTTGCAAAGCCAAAGAGACCGCGCTATAGAAGGAATATGGTGTTCTTACTTTATAATGAAAACCCAGAGACCCTTTTTCAGCAAAACCCAAAGAGAAGCCAAATTAAGTAACTATTTAATGAATAGTATCACATTCCTTATAAAAATAGTAGTCTTTTTGGATTTCGATGAGTAAGTAGTCACCTATTATATAAATTTCTTATAAGTAATTCTTTATTAAAATACATTATATCGTTTCTATATAAATTTTTATAATGAAATGAGTGTTTTATATATAAATATCTTTTTTATGAGTAGTAGTAATGAATATCCAATTATTTTTCCTATGACTATGTTTTGATCACTTTTTTAGAGGCTATATATCGAGTGAAGACACTCTCTTTTAAAAATATTTTACTTTTTAGTTATATAAATTTTCTATGAGAAACACAATGTATAAATTTTTAACTTCCTATAATAAAAAATGAAAACCAAGATAATCTTATACACAAAAACCCTGAAGGAAACCAAAGTAAGTAATTTACATAAAATTTTTAAACATATTCTTATAGATAAGGTTAGATTTTCATGGTTTTGATTAATTTGTTATGTTTATATAATAAAATCAAACAATCAATTACAATTGCCCAATTTTTCCATATTTTAAAATTTAGCAGGGTTTTCTTATCAAAAAATTAGGGTTTTCTTATGAATTTTGTTAATATTTCAGGGTTTTGGGAGATTTTATGAGTAAGCACTCACAAATTGAAGCAAATATTTATAAAATCTTCAAAATCTTGCAAAAAGCCCTGTTTTTAGGGTGTTTTGCACTTTTTTCAAATTTTTTCATTTCTTGTATTTTTTATATATAAAACTGCTCAGTAATCATGAACCAAAAATATTTTGGTGCTCTAAAAGGCCAAGTTTTGCTAAGAATAAGACAATTAGTAGTAGTCTTATGATAGATCGTGAAAAAATATAAAAGGAACGAATGCGGGACTTTTTGACAACAGCTCGGTCCCCAAATCCCCTATTAATAATATAACAAAGCGTCACTCAGAATTTTATATATAAATGAGTTGGAAAAATCGGCCATCTACGAGCCCCCCAACCCCATATATAGGTATACCAAAGATGCTACCGCGTATCATTATTATATACAAGAGTTCATTTATAGTCAAGGGGGTGGGGGTGGGGGGGTCTGAACCTAAATTTATCATAAAAAAGGGAAATTTGACTATAAATTTCTGGGGGGGTAAAAACTTCGCTCTGTGAGCCCCCCAAACCCCATATATAGGGATACCAAAGAGCGGAGTTCATATATAAAATGAGAAGTTTTATATTATTATATAGTAATTATTAATAAAATGATGTAATTTAATATAATAATCTTTTTTTTTTTGAAAACCTGAAAATAGGCTGCCGCCAAAACCCTTCGGGTAAGCCAAAGACGAAGCAAAATTAATTGGAAAAGGACGCGAGTCCTGAGCGAAGCGAAGACTCTGCGTATTGCGTCACGCATGAAAACCCAAGTGTCACGTATGAAAACCCAAAACGAAGTACATGAAAACCCAAGGTCAAACTAGCAATGCCAAAGAGACCGCACTTCTTATTTAATATTATGTGTTTATTATAGAAAGAAAACCCAGAGACCCTTTTTCACCAAAACACAGAGAGAAACCAAAGATAGTAAATAAATAATGAATAGTATCACATTCCTTATAAAAATAGTAGTCTTTTTGGATTTCGATGAGTAAGTAGTCACCTATTATATAAATTTCTTATAAGTAATTCTTTATTAAAATACATTATATCGTTTCTATATAAATTTTTATAATGAAATGAGTGTTTTATATATAAATATCTTTTTTATGAGTAGTAGTAATGAATATCCAATTATTTTTCCTATGACTATGTTTTGATCACTTTTTTAGAGGCTATATATCGAGTGAAGACACTCTCTTTTAAAAATATTTTACTTTTTAGTTATATAAATTTTCTATGAGAAACACAATGTATAAATTTTTAACTTCCTATAATAAAAAATGAAAACCAAGATAATCTTATACACAAAAACCCTGAAGGAAACCAAAGTAAGTAATTTACATAAAATTTTTAAACATATTCTTATAGATAAGGTTAGATTTTCATGGTTTTGATTAATTTGTTATGTTTATATAATAAAATCAAACAATCAATTACAATTGCCCAATTTTTCCATATTTTAAAATTTAGCAGGGTTTTCTTATCAAAAAATTAGGGTTTTCTTATCAAATTAATCAACATTTCAGGGTTTTGGGAGATTTCATGAGTAAGCACTCACAAATTGAAGCAAATATTTATAAAATCTTCAAAATCTTGCAAAAAGCCCTGTTTTTAGGGTGTTTTGCACTTTTTTCAAATTTTTTCATTTCTTGTATTTTTTATATATAAAACTGCTCAGTAATCATGAACCAAAAATATTTTGGTGCTCTAAAAGGCCAAGTTTTGCTAAGAATAAGACAATTAGTAGTAGTCTTATGATAGATCGTGAAAAAATATAAAAGGAACGAATGCGGGACTTTTTGACAACAGCTCGGTCCCCAAATCCCCTATTAATAATATAACAAAGCGTCACTCAGAATTTTATATATAAAAAATGAGTTGGAAAAATCGGCCTCTACGAGCCCCCCAAACCCATATATAGGTATACAAAGAATGCTACACGTATCATTATTATAAAAGAGTTCATTTATAGTCAGGGGGTGGGGGTGGGGGGGTCTGAACCTAAATTTATCATAAAAAAGGGAAATTTGACTATAAATTTCTGGGGGGGTAAAAACTTCGCTCTGTGAGCCCCCCAAACCCCATATATAGGGATACCAAAGAGCGGAGTTCATATATAAAATGAGAAGTTTTATATTATTATATAGTAATTATTAATAAAATGATGTAATTTAATATAATAATCTTTTTTTTTTTGAAAACCTGAAAATAGGCTGCCGCCAAAACCCTTCGGGTAAGCCAAAGACGAAGCAAAATTAATTGGAAAAGGACGCGAGTCCTGAGCGAAGCGAAGACTCTGCGTATTGCGTCACGCATGAAAACCCAAGTGTCACGTATGAAAACCCAAAACGAAGTACATGAAAACCCAAGGTCAAACTAGCAATGCCAAAGAG
This sequence comes from Oxytricha trifallax, assembly GCA_000711775.1. Classification (NCBI taxonomy): domain Eukaryota; phylum Ciliophora; class Spirotrichea; order Sporadotrichida; family Oxytrichidae; genus Oxytricha; species Oxytricha trifallax. Next base: position 11,059 of record ARYC01008058.1, read on the forward strand.
ACCGCACTTCTTATTTAATATTATGTGTTTATTATAGAAAGAAAACCCAGAGACCCTTTTTCACCAAAACACCGAGAGAAACCAAAGAAAGTAAATATCTAATGATAGTATCACATTCCTTATAAAAATAGTAGTCTTTTTGGATTTCGATGAGTAAGTAGTCACCTATTATATAAATTTCTTATAAGTAATTCTTTATTAAAATACATTATATCGTTTCTATATAAATTTTTATAATGAAATGAGTGTTTTATATATAAATATCTTTTTTATGAGTAGTAGTAATGAATATCCAATTATTTTTCCTATGACTATGTTTTGATCACTTTTTTAGAGGCTATATATCGAGTGAAGACACTCTCTTTTAAAAATATTTTACTTTTTAGTTATATAAATTTTCTATGAGAAACACAATGTATAAATTTTTAACTTCCTATAATAAAAAATGAAAACCAAGATAATCTTATACACAAAAACCCTGAAGGAAACCAAAGTAAGTAATTTACATAAAATTTTTAAACATATTCTTATAGATAAGGTTAGATTTTCATGGTTTTGATTAATTTGTTATGTTTATATAATAAAATCAAACAATCAATTACAATTGCCCAATTTTTCCATATTTTAAAATTTAGCAGGGTTTTCTTATCAAAAAATTAGGGTTTTCTTATCAAATTAATCAACATTTCAGGGTTTTGGGAGATTTCATGAGTAAGCACTCACAATTGAAGCAAATATTTATAAAATCTTCAAAATCTTGCAAAAAGCCCTGTTTTTAGGGTGTTTTGCACTTTTTTCAAATTTTTTCATTTCTTGTATTTTTTATATATAAAACTGCTCAGTAATCATGAACCAAAAATATTTTGGTGCTCTAAAAGGCCAAGTTTTGCTAAGAATAAGACAATTAGTAGTAGTCTTATGATAGATCGTGAAAAAATATAAAAGGAACGAATGCGGCTTTTTGACAACAGCTCGGTCCCCAAATCCCCTATTAATAATATAACAAAGCGTCACTCAGAATTTTATATATAAAAAAATGAGTTGGAAAAATCGGCCATCTACGAGCCCCCCAAACCCCATATATAGGTATACCAAAGAAATGCTACACGTATCACTTATTATATACAAAGAGTTCATTTATAAGTCAAAGGGGGTGGGGGTGGGGGGGTCTGAACCTAAATTTATCATAAAAAAGGGAAATTTGACTATAAATTTCTGGGGGGGTAAAAACTTCGCTCTGTGAGCCCCCCAAACCCCATATATAGGGATACCAAAGAGCGGAGTTCATATATAAAATGAGAAGTTTTATATTATTATATAGTAATTATTAATAAAATGATGTAATTTAATATAATAATCTTTTTTTTTTTGAAAACCTGAAAATAGGCTGCCGCCAAAACCCTTCGGGTAAGCCAAAGACGAAGCAAAATTAATTGGAAAAGGACGCGAGTCCTGAGCGAAGCGAAGACTCTGCGTATTGCGTCACGCATGAAAACCCAAGTGTCACGTATGAAAACCCAAAACGAAGTACATGAAAACCCAAGGTCAAACTAGCAATGCCAAAGAGACCGCACTTCTTATTTAATATTATGTGTTTATTATAGAAAGAAAACCCAGAGACCCTTTTTCACCAAAACACCGAGAGAAACCAAAGATAGTAATTAAATAATGAATAAGTATCACATTCCTTATAAAAATAGTAGTCTTTTTGGATTTCGATGAGTAAGTAGTCACCTATTATATAAATTTCTTATAAGTAATTCTTTATTAAAATACATTATATCGTTTCTATATAAATTTTTATAATGAAATGAGTGTTTTATATATAAATATCTTTTTTATGAGTAGTAGTAATGAATATCCAATTATTTTTCCTATGACTATGTTTTGATCACTTTTTTAGAGGCTATATATCGAGTGAAGACACTCTCTTTTAAAAATATTTTACTTTTTAGTTATATAAATTTTCTATGAGAAACACAATGTATAAATTTTTAACTTCCTATAATAAAAAATGAAAACCAAGATAATCTTATACACAAAAACCCTGAAGGAAACCAAAGTAAGTAATTTACATAAAATTTTTAAACATATTCTTATAGATAAGGTTAGATTTTCATGGTTTTGATTAATTTGTTATGTTTATATAATAAAATCAAACAATCAATTACAATTGCCCAATTTTTCCATATTTTAAAATTTAGCAGGGTTTTCTTATCAAAAAATTAGGGTTTTCTTATGAATTTTGTTAATATTTCAGGGTTTTGGGAGATTTTATGAGTAAGCACTCGCAAATTGAAGCAAATATTTATAAAATCTTCAAAATCTTGCAAAAAGCCCTGTTTTTAGGGTGTTTTGCACTTTTTTCAAATTTTTTCATTTCTTGTATTTTTTATATATAAAACTGCTCAGTAATCATGAACCAAAAATATTTTGGTGCTCTAAAAGGCCAAGTTTTGCTAAGAATAAGACAATTAGTAGTAGTCTTATGATAGATCGTGAAAAAATATAAAAGGAACGAATGCGGGACTTTTTGACAACAGCTCGGTCCCCAAATCCCCTATTAATAATATAACAAAGCGTCACTCAGAATTTTATATATAAAAAAAAGAGTTGGAAAAATCCCATCTACGAGCAGGCCCCCAAACCCCAATAGTAGGTACAAAGAAATGCTAAACACGTATTCGATTAGTTATTATACAAAGATTCATTTTATAGTCAAAGGGGGGTGGGGGTGGGGGGGTCTGAACCTAAATTTATCATAAAAAAGGGAAATTTGACTATAAATTTCTGGGGGGGTAAAAACTTCGCTCTGTGAGCCCCCCAAACCCCATATATAGGGATACCAAAGAGCGGAGTTCATATATAAAATGAGAAGTTTTATATTATTATATAGTAATTATTAATAAAATGATGTAATTTAATATAATAATCTTTTTTTTTTTGAAAACCTGAAAATAGGCTGCCGCCAAAACCCTTCGGGTAAGCCAAAGACGAAGCAAAATTAATTGGAAAAGGACGCGAGTCCTGAGCGAAGCGAAGACTCTGCGTATTGCGTCACGCATGAAAACCCAAGTGTCACGTATGAAAACCCAAAACGAAGTACATGAAAACCCAAGGTCAAACTAGCAATGCCAAAGAGACCGCACTTCTTATTTAATATTATGTGTTTATTATAGAAAGAAAACCCAGAGACCCCTTTTTCAGCAAAACCCAAAGAGAAGCCAAATTAAGTAACTATTTAATGAATAGTATCACATTCCTTATAAAAATAGTAGTCTTTTTGGATTTCGATGAGTAAGTAGTCACCTATTATATAAATTTCTTATAAGTAATTCTTTATTATAATTCATTATATCGTTTCTATATACATTTAATAATACAATGATTATTTATGTTTAAAATATCTTTTTTATGAGTAGTAGTTAGGAATCTTAAAATATTTTTTCTAACACTAAGTTTTGACATGTTTTTTAGAGGCTATATATCAAGTGAAGCAACTTTATTTTCCAAATTATTACCATTTTTAGTTTTATAAATTTTTTATGTGAAACATAATATATCAATTTTTAACTTTATTCAATATAATATGAAAACCCAGAGAATCTTTGACACCAAAACCCAGAAGGAAACCAAAGTTAGTAATTTATATAGACCTTTTTAAGGTATTCTTATATATAGGGTCTCATTTTCAGGGTTTTCTTTTATTTGTTATGTTTATATAATAAAATCAAAATATCAATTAAAATTTACTCAATTTTCAATATTTTAAAATTTAGCAGGGTTTTCTTATCAAAATAGTAGGGTTTTCTTATCAAATTAATAATCTTTTCTGGGTTTTGAGGCATTTCATGATTAAGTACTCACGAATTGAAGAAAATATTTATAAAATCTTCAAAATCTTGCAAAAAGCCCTGTTTTTAGGGTGTTTTGCACTTTTTTCAAATTTTTTCATTTCTTGTATTTTTTATATATAAAACTGCTCAGTAATCATGAACCAAAAATATTTTGGTGCTCTAAAAGGCCAAGTTTTGCTAAGAATAAGACAATTAGTAGTAGTCTTATGATAGATCGTGAAAAAATATAAAAGGAACGAATGCGGGACTTTTTGACAACAGCTCGGTCCCCAAATCCCCTATTAATAATATATCAAAGCGTCACTCAGAATTTTATATATAAAAAAATGAGTTGGAAAAATCGGCCATCTACGAGCCCCCCAAACCCCATATATAGGTATACCAAAGAATGCTACACGTATCATTATTATATTACAAAGAGTTGCATTTATAAGTCAAGGGGGGTGGGGGTGGGGGGGTCTGAACCTAAATTTATCATAAAAAAGGGAAATTTGACTATAAATTTCTGGGGGGGTAAAAACTTCGCTCTGTGAGCCCCCCAAACCCCATATATAGGGATACCAAAGAGCGGAGTTCATATATAAAATGAGAAGTTTTATATTATTATATAGTAATTATTAATAAAATGATGTAATTTAATATAATAATCTTTTTTTTTTTGAAAACCTGAAAATAGGCTGCCGCCAAAACCCTTCGGGTAAGCCAAAGACGAAGCAAAATTAATTGGAAAAGGACGCGAGTCCTGAGCGAAGCGAAGACTCTGCGTATTGCGTCACGCATGAAAACCCAAGTGTCACGTATGAAAACCCAAAACGAAGTACATGAAAACCCAAGGTCAAACTAGCAATGCCAAAGAGACCGCACTTCTTATTTAATATTATGTGTTTATTATAGAAAGAAAACCCAGAGACCCTTTTTCACCAAAACACCGAGAGAAACCAAAGATAGTAATTAAATAATGAATAGTATCACATTCCTTATAAAAATAGTAGTCTTTTTGGATTTCGATGAGTAAGTAGTCACCTATTATATAAATTTCTTATAAGTAATTCTTTATTAAAATACATTATATCGTTTCTATATAAATTTTTATAATGAAATGAGTGTTTTATATATAAATATCTTTTTTATGAGTAGTAGTAATGAATATCCAATTATTTTTCCTATGACTATGTTTTGATCACTTTTTTAGAGGCTATATATCGAGTGAAGACACTCTCTTTTAAAAATATTTTACTTTTTAGTTATATAAATTTTCTATGAGAAACACAATGTATAAATTTTTAACTTCCTATAATAAAAAATGAAAACCAAGATAATCTTATACACAAAAACCCTGAAGGAAACCAAAGTAAGTAATTTACATAAAATTTTTAAACATATTCTTATAGATAAGGTTAGATTTTCATGGTTTTGATTAATTTGTTATGTTTATATAATAAAATCAAACAATCAATTACAATTGCCCAATTTTTCCATATTTTAAAATTTAGCAGGGTTTTCTTATCAAAAAATTAGGGTTTTCTTATCAAATTAATCAACATTTCAGGGTTTTGGGAGATTTCATGAGTAAGTCACAAATTGAAGCAAATATTTATAAAATCTTCAAAATCTTGCAAAAAGCCCTGTTTTTAGGGTGTTTTGCACTTTTTTCAAATTTTTTCATTTCTTGTATTTTTTATATATAAAACTGCTCAGTAATCATGAACCAAAAATATTTTGGTGCTCTAAAAGGCCAAGTTTTGCTAAGAATAAGACAATTAGTAGTAGTCTTATGATAGATCGTGAAAAAATATAAAAGGAACGAATGCGGGACTTTTTGACAACAGCTCGGTCCCCAAATCCCCTATTAATAATATATCAAAGCGTCACTCAGAATTTTATATATAAAAAAATGAGTTGGAAAAATCGGCCATCTACGAGCCCCCCAAACCCCATATATAGGTATACCAAAGAATCTAACACGTATCATATTATATACAAAGAGTTCATTTTATAGTCAAAGGGGGGTGGGGGTGGGGGGGTCTGAACCTAAATTTATCATAAAAAAGGGAAATTTGACTATAAATTTCTGGGGGGGTAAAAACTTCGCTCTGTGAGACCCCAAAACCCCATATATAGGAATACCAAAGAGCGGAGTTCTTATATAAATTGTAAAGTCTTATAGTATAATATTGAATTTATTAATAAAACAATGGAATTTAATATAGAAACCTTTTTTTTTATTTGATAACCTGAAAAAAGGCTGACGCCAAAACCCTTCGGGTAAGCCAAAAAACGAGGCAATATTAATTGGATTGGGACGCGAGTCCTGAGCGAAGCGAAGACTCTGCGTATTGCGTCACGCTTGAAAACCCAAAGTGTCACGCATGAAAACCCAAAGCGAAGTGCAGGAAAACCCAAGGTCAAACTCACAAAGCCAAAGATACCGCGCTATATATGGTTTTTAATGTTTTTACTATTATATGAATACCCAGAGACCATTTTTCAGCAAAACCCAAAGAGAAGCCAAAGATTGTAACTATATAATTATAAGTGTATGTATTTATTCTAAAAATAGTTTGGTCTTCAGATTAAGATGAGTAAGTAGTGACCAATTATATAAATTTCTTATAAGTAATTCTTTATTATAATAAATTATATCTTTTCTATATAAATTTAAGAATAAATTAAGTGTTTTATATGTAACTTTAATTTTTAATGAGTAGTAGTCAGGAATATGAAAATATTTTTTCTATGACTATGTTTTGCCAATTTTTTTAGAGTCTTTATATCGAGTGAAGCAACTTTTTTTTCCAAATTATTACCATTTTTAGTTTTATAAATTTTTAATGTGAAACACAATATACCAATTTTTAATTTCTTTAATATATAATGGAAACCCAGAGAATCTTTTCCACCAAAACCCAGAAGGAAACCAAAGTATGTAATTTATATATCATTTTTAAAGATATCCTTATAGATAAGGTTTGATTTTCAGGGTTTTGCTTGATTTTTTATGTTTATATAATAAAATACAAAAATCAATTATAATTTACTAATTTTTCCATATGTTAAAATTTAGCAGGGTTTTCTTATCAAAATAGTAGGGTTTTCTTATATATTTTACCATTATTTTAGGGTTTTGGGGGATTTTATGAGTAAGTACTCACAAATTGAAGCAAATATTTATAAAATCTTCAAAATCTTGCAAAAAGCCCTGTTTTTAGGGTGTTTTGCACTTTTTTCAAATTTTTTCATTTCTTGTATTTTTTATATATAAAACTGCTCAGTAATCATGAACCAAAAATATTTTGGTGCTCTAAAAGGCCAAGTTTTGCTAAGAATAAGACAATTAGTAGTAGTCTTATGATAGATCGTGAAAAAATATAAAAGGAACGAATGCGGGACTTTTGACAACAGCTCGGTCCCCAAATCCCCTATTAATAATATAACAAAGCGTCACTCAGAATTTTATATATAAAAAAATGAGTTGGAAAATCGGCCTCTAGGAGACCCGCCAAACTCCCATATAATGGTATATCCAAAGAATCACACTATCATTATTATATACAAAGAGTTCATTTATATCAAAGCGGGGGTGGGGGTGGGGGGGTCTGAACCTAAATTTATCATAAAAAAGGGAAATTTGACTATAAATTTCTGGGGGGGTAAAAACTTCGCTCTGTGAGCCCCCCAAACCCCATATATAGGGATACCAAAGAGCGGAGTTCATATATAAAATGAGAAGTTTTATATTATTATATAGTAATTATTAATAAAATGATGTAATTTAATATAATAATCTTTTTTTTTTTGAAAACCTGAAAATAGGCTGCCGCCAAAACCCTTCGGGTAAGCCAAAGACGAAGCAAAATTAATTGGAAAAGGACGCGAGTCCTGAGCGAAGCGAAGACTCTGCGTATTGCGTCACGCATGAAAACCCAAGTGTCACGTATGAAAACCCAAAACGAAGTACATGAAAACCCAAGGTCAAACTAGCAATGCCAAAGAGACCGCACTTCTTATTTAATATTATGTGTTTATTATAGAAAGAAAACCCAGAGACCCTTTTTCACCAAAACCCAAAGAGAAGCCAAATTAAGTAACTATTTAATGAATAGTATCACATTCCTTATAAAAATAGTAGTCTTTTTGGATTTCGATGAGTAAGTAGTCACCTATTATATAAATTTCTTATAAGTAATTCTTTATTATAATTCATTATATCGTTTCTATATACATTTAATAATACAATGATTATTATATATAAATATCTTTTTTATGAGTAGTAGTTAGGAATCTTAAAATATTTTTTCTAACACTAAGTTTTGACATGTTTTTTAGAGGCTATATATCAAGTGAAGCAACTTTATTTTCCAAATTATTACCATTTTTAGTTTTATAAATTTTTTATGTGAAACATAATATATCAATTTTTAACTTTATTCAATATAATATGAAAACCCAGAGAATCTTTGACACCAAAACCCAGAAGGAAACCAAAGTTAGTAATTTATATAGACCTTTTTAAGGTATTCTTATATATAGGGTCTCATTTTCAGGGTTTTCTTTTATTTGTTATGTTTATATAATAAAATCAAAATATCAATTAAAATTTACTCAATTTTCAATATTTTAAAATTTAGCAGGGTTTTCTTATCAAAATAGTAGGGTTTTCTTATCAAATTAATAATCTTTTCTGGGTTTTGAGGCATTTCATGATTAAGTACTCACGAATTGAAGAAAATATTTATAAATAAAATCTTCAAAATCTTGCAAAAAGCCCTGTTTTTAGGGTGTTTTGCACTTTTTTCAAATTTTTTCATTTCTTGTATTTTTTATATATAAAACTGCTCAGTAATCATGAACCAAAAATATTTTGGTGCTCTAAAAGGCCAAGTTTTGCTAAGAATAAGACAATTAGTAGTAGTCTTATAATAGATCGTGAAAAAATATAAAAGGAACGAATGCGGGACTTTTTGACAACAGCTCGGTCCCCAAATCCCCTATTAATAATATAACAAAGCGTCACTCAGAATTTTATATATAAAATGAGTTGGAAAATGGCCATCTACGACCCCCCCAAACCCCATATATAGGTATAAAAGTGCTACACGTATCATTATTATATACAAAGAGTCATTGTATAGTCAAAGCGGGGTGGGGGTGGGGGGGTCTGAACCTAAATTTATCATAAAAAAGGGAAATTTGACTATAAATTTCTGGGGGGGTAAAAACTTCGCTCTGTGAGCCCCCCAAACCCCATATATAGGGATACCAAAGAGCGGAGTTCATATATAAAATGAGAAGTTTTATATTATTATATAGTAATTATTAATAAAATGATGTAATTTAATATAATAATCTTTTTTTTTTTGAAAACCTGAAAATAGGCTGCCGCCAAAACCCTTCGGGTAAGCCAAAGACGAAGCAAAATTAATTGGAAAAGGACGCGAGTCCTGAGCGAAGCGAAGACTCTGCGTATTGCGTCACGCATGAAAACCCAAGTGTCACGTATGAAAACCCAAAACGAAGTACATGAAAACCCAAGGTCAAACTAGCAATGCCAAAGAGACCGCACTTCTTATTTAATATTATGTGTTTATTATAGAAAGAAAACCCAGAGACCCTTTTTCACCAAAACACAGAAAGAAACCAAAGAGAGTAATTAATATATAGATCACATTCCTTATAAAAATAGTAGTCTTTTTGGATTTCGATGAGTAAGTAGTCACCTATTATATAAATTTCTTATAAGTAATTCTTTATTAAAATACATTATATCGTTTCTATATAAATTTTTATAATGAAATGAGTGTTTTATATATAAATATCTTTTTTATGAGTAGTAGTAATGAATATCCAATTATTTTTCCTATGACTATGTTTTGATCACTTTTTTAGAGGCTATATATCGAGTGAAGACACTCTCTTTTAAAAATATTTTACTTTTTAGTTATATAAATTTTCTATGAGAAACACAATGTATAAATTTTTAACTTCCTATAATAAAAAATGAAAACCAAGATAATCTTATACACAAAAACCCTGAAGGAAACCAAAGTAAGTAATTTACATAAAATTTTTAAACATATTCTTATAGATAAGGTTAGATTTTCATGGTTTTGATTAATTTGTTATGTTTATATAATAAAATCAAACAATCAATTACAATTGCCCAATTTTTCCATATTTTAAAATTTAGCAGGGTTTTCTTATCAAAAAATTAGGGTTTCTTATCAAATTAATCAACATTTCAGGGTTTTGGGAGATTTCATGAGTAAGCACTCACAAATTGAAGCAAATATTTATAAAATCTTCAAAATCTTGCAAAAAGCCCTGTTTTTAGGGTGTTTTGCACTTTTTTCAAATTTTTTCATTTCTTGTATTTTTTATATATAAAACTGCTCAGTAATCATGAACCAAAAATATTTTGGTGCTCTAAAAGGCCAAGTTTTGCTAAGAATAAGACAATTAGTAGTAGTCTTATGATAGATCGTGAAAAAATATAAAAGGAACGAATGCGGGACTTTTTGACACAGCTCGGTCCCCAAATCCCCTATTAATAATATAACAAAGCGTCACTCAGAATTTTATATATAAAAATGAGTTGGAAAAATCGGCCATCTACGAGCCCCCCAAACCATATATAGGTAACCAAAGAATGCTACACTATCATTATTATATACAAAGAGTCATTTTATAGTCAAAGGGGGGTGGGGGTGGGGGGGTCTGAACCTAAATTTATCATAAAAAAGGGAAATTTGACTATAAATTTCTGGGGGGGTAAAAACTTCGCTCTGTGAGCCCCCCAAACCCCATATATAGGGATACCAAAGAGCGGAGTTCATATATAAAATGAGAAGTTTTATATTATTATATAGTAATTATTAATAAAATGATGTAATTTAATATAATAATCTTTTTTTTTTTGAAAACCTGAAAATAGGCTGCCGCCAAAACCCTTCGGGTAAGCCAAAGACGAAGCAAAATTAATTGGAAAAGGACGCGAGTCCTGAGCGAAGCGAAGACTCTGCGTATTGCGTCACGCATGAAAACCCAAGTGTCACGTATGAAAACCCAAAACGAAGTACATGAAAACCCAAGGTCAAACTAGCAATGCCAAAGAGACCGCACTTCTTATTTAATATTATGTGTTTATTATAGAAAGAAAACCCAGAGACCCTTTTTCACCAAAACACCGAGAGAAACCAAAGATAGTAATTAAATAATGATAGATCACATTCCTTATAAAAATAGTAGTCTTTTTGGATTTCGATGAGTAAGTAGTCACCTATTATATAAATTTCTTATAAGTAATTCTTTATTATAATTCATTATATCGTTTCTATATACATTTAATAATACAATGATTATTTATGTTTAAATATTTTTAATATGAGTAGTAGTAAGGAATCTGTAATTATTTTTTCTATGAATATGTTTTGATCCCATTTTTAGAGCCTATATATCAAGTGAAGCAACTTTATTTTCCAAATTATTACCATTTTTAGTTTTATAAATTTTTTAAATGAAACACAAAATATAAATTTTTAACTTTATTCAATATAAAATGAAAAACCAGAGAATCTTTGACACAAAAACCCAGAAGGAAACCAAAGTAAGTAATTTAAATAGAACTTTTTAAGATAATCTTATATATAGGGTCTCATTTTAAGGGTTTTCTTTAATTTGTTATGGATATATAATAAAATCAAAATATCAATTAAAATTTACTCAATTATCAAGATTTTAAAATTTAGCAAGGTTTTCTTATCAAAATAGTAGGGTTTTCTTATCAAATTAATAATCTTTTCTGGGTTTTGAGGCATTTCATGAGTAAGTACTCACAAATTGAAGAAAATATTTATAAAATCTTCAAAATCTTGCAAAAAGCCCTGTTTTTAGGGTGTTTTGCACTTTTTTCAAATTTTTTCATTTCTTGTATTTTTTATATATAAAACTGCTCAGTAATCATGAACCAAAAATATTTTGGTGCTCTAAAAGGCCAAGTTTTGCTAAGAATAAGACAATTAGTAGTAGTCTTATGATAGATCGTGAAAAAATATAAAAGGAACGAATGCGGGACTTTTTGACAACAGCTCGGTCCCCAAATCCCCTATTAATAATATAACAAAGCGTCACTCAGAATTTTATATATAAAAAAATGAGTTGGAAAAATCGGCCATCTACGAGCCCCCCAAACCCCATATATAGGTATACCAAAGAATGCTACACGTATCATTATTATTACAAAGAGTTCATTTTATAGTCAAGGGGGTGGGGTAAGGGGGGGTCTGAAGCCAAATTTATCATAAAAATAGTAAAATTATACTATAAAGTTTTGGGTGGAAGAAACTTCGAGCTACGAGCCCCCCAAACCCCATATATAGGGATATCAAAGAGCGAAGTTCTTATATAAATTGTGAAGTTTTATATTATTATATAGTAATTATTAATAATGTGATGTAATTTAATATAATAATCTTTTTTTTATTTGAAAACCTGAAAATAGGCTGCCGCCAAAACCTCTTCGGGTAAGCCAAAGACGAAGCAATATTAATTGGATAAGGACGCGAGTCCTGAGCGAAGCGAAGACTCTGCGTATTGCGTCAAGAATGAAAACCCAAAGTGTCACGTATGAAAACCCAAAGCGAAGTTAATGAAAACCCAAGGTCAAACTTGCAAAGCCAAAGAGACCGCGCTATAGAAGGAATATGGTGTTCTTACTTTATAATGAAAACCCAGAGACCCTTTTTCAGCAAAACCCAAAGAGAAGCCAAATTAAGTAACTATTTAATGAATAGTATCACATTCCTTATAAAAATAGTAGTCTTTTTGGATTTCGATGAGTAAGTAGTCACCTATTATATAAATTTCTTATAAGTAATTCTTTATTATAATTCATTATATCGTTTCTATATACATTTAATAATACAATGATTATTTATGTTTAAATATTTTTAATATGAGTAGTAGTAAGGAATCTGTAATTATTTTTTCTATGAATATGTTTTGATCCCATTTTTAGAGGCTATATATCGAGTGAAACAACTTTTTTTCAAATTATTACGTTTATAGTATTATAAATATTTTATGTGAAAGACAATGTATAAATTTGTAACTTTATTGAATATAATATGAAAACCCAGAGAATCATTTACTCCAAAACCCAGTAGGAAACCATAGTAAGTAATTTATATAAAATTATTTATGATATTCTTATATATTAGGTTTGATTTTGAGGGTTTTGTTTTATTTGTTTTGTTTATATAATAAAATGAAAAAATCAATTATAATTTACTCATTTATCCTGATTTTAAAATTTAGCAAGGTTTTCTTGTCAAAATATTAGGGTTTTCTTATCAAATTAATCATCTTTTCTGGGTTTTGGGGTATTTCATGAGTAAGTACTCACAAATTGAAGCAAATATTTATAAAATCTTCAAAATCTTGCAAAAAGCCCTGTTTTTAGGGTGTTTTGCACTTTTTTCAAATTTTTTCATTTCTTGTATTTTTTATATATAAAACTGCTCAGTAATCATGAACCAAAAATATTTTGGTGCTCTAAAAGGCCAAGTTTTGCTAAGAATAAGACAATTAGTAGTAGTCTTATGATAGATCGTGAAAAAATATAAAAGGAACGAATGCGGGACTTTTTGACAACAGCTCGGTCCCCAAAACCCCATTTAATATAAGTATCAAAGCGTCACGCATATTTTATATATAAAAAAATTCACTGCGAAAAATCGACGATCTGCGGAGCCCCAAAACCCCATATATAGGGATACCAAAGGGTGTGAAACGTATCCTACTTATATAAAAAGTGTTCATTTTATAGTCAAAGGGGGGTGGGGGTGGGGGGGGTCTGAAGCCAAATTTATCAAAAAAATAGGCAAATTTTACTATAAATTTCTGGGGGGGTAAAAACTTCGATCTGTGAGCCCCCCAAACCCCATATATAGGGATACCAAAGATCGGAGTTCTTATATAAATTATGAAGTTTTATATTATTATATAGTATTTATTATTAAAATGAGGAAATTTAATATAGTAACTATTTTTTTTTATTTGAAAACCTGAAAATAGGCTGACGCCAAAACCCTTCGGGTAAGCCAAAGACGAGGCAATATAAATTGGATCGGGACGCGAGTCCTGAGCGAAGCGAAGACTCTGCGTATTGCGTCACGCATGAAAACCCAAGTGTCACGGAAGAAAACCCAAAGCGAAGTTAATGAAAACCCAAGGTCAAACTTGCAAAGCCAAAGAGACCGCGCATTCTAAGGAATATGGTGTTCTTACTTTATAATGAAAACCCAGAGACCCTTTTTCAGCAAAACCCAAAGAGAAGCCAAATTAAGTAACTATTTAATGAATAGTGTATGTATTTGTTATTAAAATAGTAGTCTTTTTGGATTTCGATGAGTAAGTAGTCACCTATTATATAAATTTCTTATAAGTAATTCTTTATTAAAATACATTATATCGTTTCTATATAAATTTTTATAATGAAATGAGTGTTTTATATATAAATATCTTTTTTATGAGTAGTAGTAATGAATATCCAATTATTTTTCCTATGACTATGTTTTGATCACTTTTTTAGAGGCTATATATCGAGTGAAGACACTCTCTTTTAAAAATATTTTACTTTTTAGTTATATAAATTTTCTATGAGAAACACAATGTATAAATTTTTAACTTCCTATAATAAAAAATGAAAACCAAGATAATCTTATACACAAAAACCCTGAAGGAAACCAAAGTAAGTAATTTACATAAAATTTTTAAACATATTCTTATAGATAAGGTTAGATTTTCATGGTTTTGATTAATTTGTTATGTTTATATAATAAAATCAAACAATCAATTACAATTGCCCAATTTTTCCATATTTTAAAATTTAGCAGGGTTTTCTTATCAAAAAATTAGGGTTTTCTTATCAAATTAATCATCTTTTCTGGGTTTTGGGGTATTTCATGAGTAAGTACTCACAAATTGAAGCAAATATTTATAAAATCTTCAAAATCTTGCAAAAAGCCCTGTTTTTAGGGTGTTTTGCACTTTTTTCAAATTTTTTCATTTCTTGTATTTTTTATATATAAAACTGCTCAGTAATCATGAACCAAAAATATTTTGGTGCTCTAAAAGGCCAAGTTTTGCTAAGAATAAGACAATTAGTAGTAGTCTTATGATAGATCGTGAAAAAATATAAAAGGAACGAATGCGGGACTTTTTGACAACAGCTCGGTCCCCAAATCCCCTATTAATAATATATCAAAGCGTCACTCAGAATTTTATATATAAAAAAATGAGTTGGAAAAATCGGCCATCTACGAGCCCCCCAAACCCCATATATAGGTATACCAAAGAATGCTCACACGTATCATTATTATATTACAAAGAGTTCATTTTATATCAAAGGGGGTGGGGGTAGGGGGGGGTCTGAAGCCAAATTTATCATAAAAATAGTAAAATTATACTATAAAGTTTTGGGTGGAAGAAACTTCGAGCTACGAGCCCCCCAAACCCCATATATAGGGATATCAAAGAGCGAAGTTCTTATATAAATTGTGAAGTTTTATATTATTATATAGTAATTCTTAATAAAATGATGTAATTTGATATAGAAACCATTTTTTTATTTGAAAACCTGAAAATATGCTGACGCCAAAACCCTTCGGGTAAGCCAAAGACGAAGCAATATTAATTGCATAAGGACGCGAGTCCTGAGCGAAGCGAAGACTCTGCGTATTGCGTCAAGAATGAAAACCCAAGTGACACGTATGAAAACCCAAAGCGAAGTAAATGAAAACCCAAGGTCAAACTTGCAAAGCCAAAGAGACCGCGCTATAGAAGGAATATGGTGTTCTTACTTTATAATGAAAACCCAGAGACCCTTTTTCAGCAAAACCCAAAGAGAAGCCAAATTAAGTAACTATTTAATGAATAGTATCACATTCCTTATAAAAATAGTAGGCTTTTTGGATTTCGATGAGTAAGTAGTCACCTATTATAAATTTCTTATAAGTAATTCTTTATTAAAATACATTATATCGTTTCTATATAAATTTTTATAATGAAATGAGTGTTTTATATATAAATATCTTTTTTATGAGTAGTAGTAATGAATATCCAATTATTTTTCCTATGACTATGTTTTGATCACTTTTTTAGAGGCTATATATCGAGTGAAGACACTCTCTTTTAAAAATATTTTACTTTTTAGTTATATAAATTTTCTATGAGAAACACAATGTATAAATTTTTAACTTCCTATAATAAAAAATGAAAACCAAGATAATCTTATACACAAAAACCCTGAAGGAAACCAAAGTAAGTAATTTACATAAAATTTTTAAACATATTCTTATAGATAAGGTTAGATTTTCATGGTTTTGATTAATTTGTTATGTTTATATAATAAAATCAAACAATCAATTACAATTGCCCAATTTTTCCATATTTTAAAATTTAGCAGGGTTTTCTTATCAAAAAATTAGGGTTTTCTTATGAATTTTGTTAATATTTCAGGGTTTTGGGAGATTTTATGAGTAAGCACTCGCAATTGAAGCAAATATTTATAAAATCTTCAAAATCTTGCAAAAAGCCCTGTTTTTAGGGTGTTTTGCACTTTTTTCAAATTTTTTCATTTCTTGTATTTTTTATATATAAAACTGCTCAGTAATCATGAACCAAAAATATTTTGGTGCTCTAAAAGGCCAAGTTTTGCTAAGAATAAGACAATTAGTAGTAGTCTTATGATAGATCGTGAAAAAATATAAAAGGAACGAATGCGGGACTTTTTGACAACAGCTCGGTCCCCAAATCCCCTATTAATAATATAACAAAGCGTCACTCAGAATTTTATATATAAAAAAATGAGTTGGAAAAATCGCCATCTACGAGCCCCCCAAACCATAAAGGTATACCAAAGAATAAGGCTACACGTATCATTATTATATACAAAGACTTCAATTTAATAGTCAAAGGGGGTGGGGGGAGGGGGTCTGAAGCCAAATTTATCATAAAAATAGTAAAATTATACTATAAAGTTTTGGGTGGAAGAAACTTCGAGCTACGAGCCCCCCAAACCCCATATATAGGGATATCAAAGAGCGAAGTTCTTATATAAATTGTGAAGTTTTATATTATTATATAGTAATTCTTAATAAAATGATGTAATTTGATATAGAAACCATTTTTTTATTTGAAAACCTGAAAATATGCTGACGCCAAAACCCCTTCGGGTAAGCCAAAGACGAAGCAATATTAATTGGATAAGGACGCGAGTCCTGAGCGAAGCGAAGACTCTGCGTATTGCGTCAAGAATGAAAACCCAAAGTGTCACGTATGAAAACCCAAAGCGAAGTTAATGAAAACCCAAGGTCAAACTTGCAAAGCCAAAGAGACCGCGCTATAGAAGGAATATGGTGTTCTTACTTTATAATGAAAACCCAGAGACCCTTTTTCAGCAAAACCCAAAGAGAAGCCAAATTAAGTAACTATTTAATGAATAGTATCACATTCCTTATAAAAATAGTAGTCTTTTTGGATTTCGATGAGTAAGTAGTCACCTATTATAAATTTCTTATAAGTAATTCTTTATTAAAATACATTATATCGTTTCTATATAAATTTAATAATAAAATGATGATTTATATATAAATATCTTTAATATGAGTAGTAGTAAGGAATATCCAATTATTTTTCCTATGAATATGTTTTGATCACATTTTTAGAGGCTATATATCGAGTGAAACACTCTCTTTTAAAAATATTTTACTTTTTAGTTATATAAATTTTCTATGAGAAACACAATGTATAAATTTTTAACTTCCTATAATAAAAAATGAAAACCAAGATAATCTTATACACAAAAACCCTGAAGGAAACCAAAGTAAGTAATTTACATAAAATTTTTAAACATATTCTTATAGATAAGGTTAGATTTTCATGGTTTTGATTAATTTGTTATGTTTATATAATAAAATCAAACAATCAATTACAATTGCCCAATTTTTCCATATTTTAAAATTTAGCAGGGTTTTCTTATCAAAAAATTAGGGTTTTCTTATGAATTTTGTTAATATTTCAGGGTTTTGGGAGATTTTATGAGTAAGCACTCGCAAATTGAAGCAAATATTTATAAAATCTTCAAAATCTTGCAAAAAGCCCTGTTTTTAGGGTGTTTTGCACTTTTTTCAAATTTTTTCATTTCTTGTATTTTTTATATATAAAACTGCTCAGTAATCATGAACCAAAAATATTTTGGTGCTCTAAAAGGCCAAGTTTTGCTAAGAATAAGACAATTAGTAGTAGTCTTATGATAGATCGTGAAAAAATATAAAAGGAACGAATGCGGGACTTTTTGACAACAGCTCGGTCCCCAAATCCCCTATTAATAATATATCAAAGCGTCACTCAGAATTTTATATATAAAAAAATGAGTTGGAAAAATCGGCCATCTACGAGCCCCCCAAACCCCATATATAGGTATACCAAAGAATGCTACACGTATCATTATTATATACAAGAGTTTTCATATTATGAGTCAAAGGGGGTGGGGGTGGGGGGGTCTGAACCTAAATTTATCATAAAAAAGGGAAATTTGACTATAAATTTCTGGGGGGGTAAAAACTTCGCTCTGTGAGCCCCCCAAACCCCATATATAGGGATACCAAAGAGCGGAGTTCATATATAAAATGAGAAGTTTTATATTATTATATAGTAATTATTAATAAAATGATGTAATTTAATATAATAATCTTTTTTTTTTTGAAAACCTGAAAATAGGCTGCCGCCAAAACCCTTCGGGTAAGCCAAAGACGAAGCAAAATTAATTGGAAAAGGACGCGAGTCCTGAGCGAAGCGAAGACTCTGCGTATTGCGTCACGCATGAAAACCCAAGTGTCACGTATGAAAACCCAAAACGAAGTACATGAAAACCCAAGGTCAAACTAGCAATGCCAAAGAGACCGCACTTCTTATTTAATATTATGTGTTTATTATAGAAAGAAAACCCAGAGACCCTTTTTCACCAAAACCCAAAGAGAAGCCAAATTAAGTAACTATTTAATGAATAGTATCACATTCCTTATAAAAATAGTAGTCTTTTTGGATTTCGATGAGTAAGTAGTCACCTATTATATAAATTTCTTATAAGTAATTCTTTATTATAATTCATTATATCGTTTCTATATACATTTAATAATACAATGATTATTTATGTTTAAATATTTTTTAATGAGTAGTAGTCAGGAATATGTAAATATTTTTTCTAATACTAAGTTTTGATCACTTTTTAAGAGGCTATATATCGAGTGAAGCAACTTTATTTTCCAAATTATTAACATTTTTAGTTTTATAAATTTTTTATGTGAAACCCAATATATCAATTTTTAACTTTATCCAATATATTATGAAAACCCAGAGAATCTTTGACACCAAAACCCATAAAGAAACCAAAGTGGGTAATTTATATATAATTTTTAAACATATTCTTTTATATAAGGTTTGATTTTCAGGGTTTTGCTTATTTTGTTATGTATATATAAAAAAATCAAAATAATAAATACCATTTACCTTTTTTTAATATTTTGAAATTTGGTAGGGTTTTCTTATCAAAATAGTAGGGTTTTCTTATATATTTTACCATTATTTTAGGGTTTTGGGGGATTTTATGAGTAAGTACTCACAAATTGAAGCAAATATTTATAAAATCTTCAAAATCTTGCAAAAAGCCCTGTTTTTAGGGTGTTTTGCACTTTTTTCAAATTTTTTCATTTCTTGTATTTTTTATATATAAAACTGCTCAGTAATCATGAACCAAAAATATTTTGGTGCTCTAAAAGGCCAAGTTTTGCTAAGAATAAGACAATTAGTAGTAGTCTTATAATAGATCGTGAAAAAATATAAAAGGAACGAATGCGGGACTTTTGACAACAGCTCGGTCCCCAAATCCCCTATTAATAATATAACAAAGCGTCACTCAGAATTTTATATATAAAAAATGAGTTGGAAAAATCGGCCATTACGAGCCCCAAACCCCATATATAGTATACCAAAGAATGCTACACGTATCATTATTATATACAAAGGTCATTTATAGTCAAAGGGGGGTGGGGGTGGGGGGGTCTGAACCTAAATTTATCATAAAAAAGGGAAATTTGACTATAAATTTCTGGGGGGGTAAAAACTTCGCTCTGTGAGCCCCCCAAACCCCATATATAGGGATACCAAAGAGCGGAGTTCATATATAAAATGAGAAGTTTTATATTATTATATAGTAATTATTAATAAAATGATGTAATTTAATATAATAATCTTTTTTTTTTTGAAAACCTGAAAATAGGCTGCCGCCAAAACCCTTCGGGTAAGCCAAAGACGAAGCAAAATTAATTGGAAAAGGACGCGAGTCCTGAGCGAAGCGAAGACTCTGCGTATTGCGTCACGCATGAAAACCCAAGTGTCACGTATGAAAACCCAAAACGAAGTACATGAAAACCCAAGGTCAAACTAGCAATGCCAAAGAGACCGCACTTCTTATTTAATATTATGTGTTTATTATAGAAAGAAAACCCAGAGACCCTTTTTCACCAAAACACCGAGAGAACAAAGAGAGTAACTAAATAATGAATAGTACACATTCCTTATAAAATAGTAGTCTTTTTGGATTTCGATGAGTAAGTAGTCACCTATTATATAAATTTCTTATAAGTAATTCTTTATTATAATTCATTATATCGTTTCTATATACATTTAATAATACAATGATTATTTATATATAAATATCTTTATTATGAGTAGTAGTTAGGAATCTTAAAATATTTTTTCTAACACTAAGTTTTGACATGTTTTTTAGAGGCTATATATCAAGTGAAGCAACTTTATTTTCCAAATTATTACCATTTTTAGTTTTATAAATTTTTTATGTGAAACATAATATATCAATTTTTAACTTTATTCAATATAATATGAAAACCCAGAGAATCTTTGACACCAAAACCCAGAAGGAAACCAAAGTTAGTAATTTATATAGACCTTTTTAAGGTATTCTTATATATAGGGTCTCATTTTCAGGGTTTTCTTTTATTTGTTATGTTTATATAATAAAATCAAAATATCAATTAAAATTTACTCAATTTTCAATATTTTAAAATTTAGCAGGGTTTTCTTATCAAAATAGTAGGGTTTTCTTATCAAATTAATAATCTTTTCTGGGTTTTGAGGCATTTCATGATTAAGTACTCACGAATTGAAGAAAATATTTATAAAATCTTCAAATCTTGCAAAAAGCCCTGTTTTTAGGGTGTTTTGCACTTTTTTCAAATTTTTTCATTTCTTGTATTTTTTATATATAAAACTGCTCAGTAATCATGAACCAAAAATATTTTGGTGCTCTAAAAGGCCAAGTTTTGCTAAGAATAAGACAATTAGTAGTAGTCTTATGATAGATCGTGAAAAAATATAAAAGGAACGAATGCGGGACTTTTTGACAACAGCTCGGTCCCCAAATCCCCTATTAATAATATATCAAAGCGTCACTCAGAATTTTATATATAAAAAAATGAGTTGGAAAAATCGGCCATCTACGAGCCCCCCAAACCCCATATATAGGTATACCAAAGAATGCCTACACGCTATCATTATTATATACAAAGAGTTCATTATAGTAAGGGGGGTGGG
This sequence comes from Oxytricha trifallax, assembly GCA_000711775.1. Classification (NCBI taxonomy): domain Eukaryota; phylum Ciliophora; class Spirotrichea; order Sporadotrichida; family Oxytrichidae; genus Oxytricha; species Oxytricha trifallax. The sequence continues at coordinate 32,586 of ARYC01008058.1, forward strand.
GGTGGGGGGGTCTGAACCTAAATTTATCATAAAAAAGGGAAATTTGACTATAAATTTCTGGGGGGGTAAAAACTTCGCTCTGTGAGCCCCCCAAACCCCATATATAGGGATACCAAAGAGCGGAGTTCATATATAAAATGAGAAGTTTTATATTATTATATAGTAATTATTAATAAAATGATGTAATTTAATATAATAATCTTTTTTTTTTTGAAAACCTGAAAATAGGCTGCCGCCAAAACCCTTCGGGTAAGCCAAAGACGAAGCAAAATTAATTGGAAAAGGACGCGAGTCCTGAGCGAAGCGAAGACTCTGCGTATTGCGTCACGCATGAAAACCCAAGTGTCACGTATGAAAACCCAAAACGAAGTACATGAAAACCCAAGGTCAAACTAGCAATGCCAAAGAGACCGCACTTCTTATTTAATATTATGTGTTTATTATAGAAAGAAAACCCAGAGACCCTTTTTCACCAAAACCCAAAGAGAAGCCAAATTAAGTAACTATTTAATGAATAGTATCACATTCCTTATAAAAATAGTAGTCTTTTTGGATTTCGATGAGTAAGTAGTCACCTATTATATAAATTTCTTATAAGTAATTCTTTATTATAATTCATTATATCGTTTCTATATACATTTAATAATACAATGATTATTTATGTTTAAATATTTTTAATATGAGTAGTAGTAAGGAATCTGTAATTATTTTTTCTATGAATATGTTTTGATCCCATTTTTAGAGGCTATATATCGAGTGAAACAACTTTTTTTTCCAAATTATTACGTTTTATAGCTATTATAAATATTTTATGTGAAAGACAATGTATAAATTTGTAACTTTATTGAATATAATATGAAAACCCAGAGAATCATTTACTCCAAAACCCAGTAGGAAACCATAGTAAGTAATTTATATAAAATTATTTATGATATTCTTATATATTAGGTTTGATTTTGAGGGTTTTGTTTTATTTGTTTTGTTTATATAATAAAATGAAAAAATCAATTATAATTTACTCATTTATCCTGATTTTAAAATTTAGCAAGGTTTTCTTGTCAAAATATTAGGGTTTTCTTATCAAATTAATCATCTTTTCTGGGTTTTGGGGTATTTCATGAGTAAGTACTCACAAATTGAAGCAAATATTTATAAAATCTTCAAAATCTTGCAAAAAGCCCTGTTTTTAGGGTGTTTTGCACTTTTTTCAAATTTTTTCATTTCTTGTATTTTTTATATATAAAACTGCTCAGTAATCATGAACCAAAAATATTTTGGTGCTCTAAAAGGCCAAGTTTTGCTAAGAATAAGACAATTAGTAGTAGTCTTATGATAGATCGTGAAAAAATATAAAAGGAACGAATGCGGGACTTTTTGACAACAGCTCGGTCCCCAAATCCCCTATTAATAATATATCAAAGCGTCACTCAGAATTTTATATATAAAAAAATGAGTTGGAAAAATCGGCCATCTACGAGCCCCCCAAACCCCATATATAGGTATACCAAAGAATGCTACAGTATCATTATTATATACAAAGAATTCATTTTATAGTCAAAGGCGGTGGTAGGGTATGGGGGGCGTCTGAAGCCAAATTTATCATAAAAATAGTAAAATTATACTATAAAGTTTTGGGTGGAAGAAACTTCGAGCTACGAGCCCCAAAACCACATATATAGGGATACCAAAGAGCGGATTTCTTATATAAATTGTGAAGTTTTCTATTATTATATAGTAATTATTAATAAAATGATGTAATTTAATATAGAAATCTTTTTTATATCTGAAAACCTGAAAAAAGGCTGACGCCAAAACCCTTTCGGGTAAGCCAAAGACGAAGCAATATTAATTGGATAAGGACGCGAGTCCTGAGCGAAGCGAAGACTCTGCGTATTGCGTCAAGAATGAAAACCCAAAGTGTCACGTATGAAAACCCAAAGCGAAGTTAATGAAAACCCAAGGTCAAACTTGCAAAGCCAAAGAGACCGCGCTATAGAAGGAATATGGTGTTCTTACTTTATAATGAAAACCCAGAGACCCTTTTTCAGCAAAACCCAAAGAGAAGCCAAATTAAGTAACTATTTAATGAAAGTATCACATTCCTTATAAAAATAGTAGTCTTTTTGGATTTCGATGAGTAAGTAGTCACCTATTATATAAATTTCTTATAAGTAATTCTTTATTAAAATACATTATATCGTTTCTATATAAATTTTTATAATGAAATGAGTGTTTTATATATAAATATCTTTTTTATGAGTAGTAGTAATGAATATCCAATTATTTTTCCTATGACTATGTTTTGATCACTTTTTTAGAGGCTATATATCGAGTGAAGACACTCTCTTTTAAAAATATTTTACTTTTTAGTTATATAAATTTTCTATGAGAAACACAATGTATAAATTTTTAACTTCCTATAATAAAAAATGAAAACCAAGATAATCTTATACACAAAAACCCTGAAGGAAACCAAAGTAAGTAATTTACATAAAATTTTTAAACATATTCTTATAGATAAGGTTAGATTTTCATGGTTTTGATTAATTTGTTATGTTTATATAATAAAATCAACAATAAAATACAAATAAACAATATAACAAGATTTTAAAATTTAGCAAGGTTTTCTTATCAAAAAATTAGGGTTTTCTTATCAAATTAATCATCTTTTCTGGGTTTTGGGGTATTTCATGAGTAAGTACTCACAAATTGAAGCAAATATTTATAAAATCTTCAAAATCTTGCAAAAAGCCCTGTTTTTAGGGTGTTTTGCACTTTTTTCAAATTTTTTCATTTCTTGTATTTTTTATATATAAAACTGCTCAGTAATCATGAACCAAAAATATTTTGGTGCTCTAAAAGGCCAAGTTTTGCTAAGAATAAGACAATTAGTAGTAGTCTTATGATAGATCGTGAAAAAATATAAAAGGAACGAATGCGGGACTTTTTGACAACAGCTCGGTCCCCAAATCCCCTATTAATAATATATCAAAGCGTCACTCAGAATTTTATATATAAAAAAATGAGTTGGAAAAATCGGCCATCTACGAGCCCCCCAAACCCCATATATAGGTATACCAAAGAATGCTACACGTTCATTATTATATACAAAGGTTCAATTTTATAGTCAAAGGGGGGTGGGGGTGGGGGGGTCTGAACCTAAATTTATCATAAAAAAGGGAAATTTGACTATAAATTTCTGGGGGGGTAAAAACTTCGCTCTGTGAGCCCCCCAAACCCCATATATAGGGATACCAAAGAGCGGAGTTCATATATAAAATGAGAAGTTTTATATTATTATATAGTAATTATTAATAAAATGATGTAATTTAATATAATAATCTTTTTTTTTTTGAAAACCTGAAAATAGGCTGCCGCCAAAACCCTTCGGGTAAGCCAAAGACGAAGCAAAATTAATTGGAAAAGGACGCGAGTCCTGAGCGAAGCGAAGACTCTGCGTATTGCGTCACGCATGAAAACCCAAGTGTCACGTATGAAAACCCAAAACGAAGTACATGAAAACCCAAGGTCAAACTTGCAAAGCCAAAGAGACCGCGCTATAGAAGGAATATGGTGTTCTTACTTTATAATGAAAACCCAGAGACCCTTTTTCAGCAAAACCCAAAGAGAAGCCAAATTAAGTAACTATTTAATGAATAGTATCACATTCCTTATAAAAATAGTAGTCTTTTTGGATTTCGATGAGTAAGTAGTCACCTATTATATAAATTTCTTATAAGTAATTCTTTATTATAATTCATTATATCGTTTCTATATACATTTAATAATACAATGATTATTTATGTTTAAATATTTTTAATATGAGTAGTAGTAAGGAATCTGTAATTATTTTTTCTATGAATATGTTTTGATCCCATTTTTAGAGGCTATATATCGAGTGAAACAACTTTTTTTTCCAAATTATAGTTTTATAGTATTTTATAAATATTTTATGTGAAAGACAATGTATAAATTTGTAACTTTATTGAATATAATATGAAAACCCAGAGAATCATTTACTCCAAAACCCAGTAGGAAACCATAGTAAGTAATTTATATAAAATTATTTATGATATTCTTATATATTAGGTTTGATTTTGAGGGTTTTGTTTTATTTGTTTTGTTTATATAATAAAATGAAAAAATCAATTACTAATTTACTCATTTATCCTGATTTTAAAATTTAGCAAGGTTTTCTTGTCAAAATATTAGGGTTTTCTTATCAAATTAATCATCTTTTCTGGGTTTTGGGGTATTTCATGAGTAAGTACTCACAAATTGAAGCAAATATTTATAAAATCTTCAAAATCTTGCAAAAAGCCCTGTTTTTAGGGTGTTTTGCACTTTTTTCAAATTTTTTCATTTCTTGTATTTTTTATATATAAAACTGCTCAGTAATCATGAACCAAAAATATTTTGGTGCTCTAAAAGGCCAAGTTTTGCTAAGAATAAGACAATTAGTAGTAGTCTTATGATAGATCGTGAAAAAATATAAAAGGAACGAATGCGGGACTTTTTGACAACAGCTCGGTCCCCAAATCCCCTATTAATAATATATCAAAGCGTCACTCAGAATTTTATATATAAAAAAATGAGTTGGAAAAATCGGCCATCTACGAGCCCCCCAAACCCCATATATAGGTATACCAAAGAATTGCTACAGTTCATTTATTATAAAGAGTTCATTTATAGTCCAAAGGGGGGTGGCTCGGTAGGTCGGGGGTCTGAAGCCAAATTTATCAAAAAAATAGGCAAATTTTACTATAAATTTCTGGGGGGGTAAAAACTTCGATCTGTGAGCCCCCCAAACCCCATATATAGGGATACCAAAGATCGGAGTTCTTATATAAATTATGAAGTTTTATATTATTATATAGTATTTATTATTAAAATGAGGAAATTTAATATAGTAACTATTTTTTTTTATTTGAAAACCTGAAAATAGGCTGACGCCAAAACCCTTCGGGTAAGCCAAAGACGAGGCAATATAAATTGGATCGGGACGCGAGTCCTGAGCGAAGCGAAGACTCTGCGTATTGCGTCACGCATGAAAACCCAAGTGTCACGGAAGAAAACCCAAAGCGAAGTTAATGAAAACCCAAGGTCAAACTTGCAAAGCCAAAGAGACCGCGCATTCTACTAATAAGTATGACTTTACTATTATATGAAAACCCAGAGACCTTTTTTCACCAAAACCCAAAGAGAAGCCAAAGATTGTAACTATATAATTAGTAGTGTATGTATTTATTATAAAAATAGTTTGGTCTTTTTGGATTTCGATGAGTAAGTAGTCACCTATTATATAAATTTCTTATAAGTAATTCTTTATTATAATTCATTATATCGTTTCTATATACATTTAATAATACAATGATTATTTATGTTTAAATATTTTTTAATGAGTAGTAGTCAGGAATATGTAAATATTTTTTCTAATACTAAGTTTTGATCACTTTTTAAGAGGCTATATATCGAGTGAAGCAACTTTATTTTCCAAATTATTAACATTTTTAGTTTTATAAATTTTTTATGTGAAACCCAATATATCAATTTTTAACTTTATCCAATATATTATGAAAACCCAGAGAATCTTTGACACCAAAACCCATAAAGAAACCAAAGTGGGTAATTTATATATAATTTTTAAACATATTCTTTTATATAAGGTTTGATTTTCAGGGTTTTGCTTATTTTGTTATGTATATATAAAAAAATCAAAATAATAAATACCATTTACCTTTTTTTAATATTTTGAAATTTGGTAGGGTTTTCTTATCAAAATAGTAGGGTTTTCTTATATATTTTACCATTATTTTAGGGTTTTGGGGGATTTTATGAGTAAGTACTCACAAATTGAAGCAAATATTTATAAAATCTTCAAAATCTTGCAAAAAGCCCTGTTTTTAGGGTGTTTTGCACTTTTTTCAAATTTTTTCATTTCTTGTATTTTTTATATATAAAACTGCTCAGTAATCATGAACCAAAAATATTTTGGTGCTCTAAAAGGCCAAGTTTTGCTAAGAATAAGACAATTAGTAGTAGTCTTATGATAGATCGTGAAAAAATATAAAAGGAACGAATGCGGGACTTTTTGACAACAGCTCGGTCCCCAAATCCCCTATTAATAATATAACAAAGCGTCACTCAGAATTTTATATATAAAAAAATGAGTTGGAAAATCGCCATTACGGCCAAACCATAGTATTAGGTATACTCGAAAGACATGCTACTACGTATCATTTTATATACAAAGAGTTCATTTTTTAGTCAAAGCGGGGGGTGGGGGTGGGGGGGTCTGAACCTAAATTTATCATAAAAAAGGGAAATTTGACTATAAATTTCTGGGGGGGTAAAAACTTCGCTCTGTGAGCCCCCCAAACCCCATATATAGGGATACCAAAGAGCGGAGTTCATATATAAAATGAGAAGTTTTATATTATTATATAGTAATTATTAATAAAATGATGTAATTTAATATAATAATCTTTTTTTTTTTGAAAACCTGAAAATAGGCTGCCGCCAAAACCCTTCGGGTAAGCCAAAGACGAAGCAAAATTAATTGGAAAAGGACGCGAGTCCTGAGCGAAGCGAAGACTCTGCGTATTGCGTCACGCATGAAAACCCAAGTGTCACGTATGAAAACCCAAAACGAAGTACATGAAAACCCAAGGTCAAACTAGCAATGCCAAAGAGACCGCACTTCTTATTTAATATTATGTGTTTATTATAGAAAGAAAACCCAGAGACCCTTTTTCACCAAAACCCAAAGAGAAGCCAAAGATTGTAACTATATAATTAGTAGTGTATGTATTTATTATAAAAATAGTTTGGTCTTCAGATTAAGATGAGAAAGTAGTGACCAAGTATATAAATTTCTTATAAGTAATTCTTTATTAAAATACATTATATCGTTTCTATATAAATTTTTATAATGAAATGAGTGTTTTATATATAAATATTTTTAATATGAGTAGTAGTCAGGAATATGTAAATATTTTTTCTAATACTAAGTTTTGATCACTTTTTAAGAGGCTATATATCGAGTGAAGCAACTTTATTTTCCAAATTATTAACATTTTTAGTTTTATAAATTTTTTATGTGAAACCCAATATATCAATTTTTAACTTTATCCAATATATTATGAAAACCCAGAGAATCTTTGACACCAAAACCCATAAAGAAACCAAAGTGGGTAATTTATATATAATTTTTAAACATATTCTTTTATATAAGGTTTGATTTTCAGGGTTTTGCTTATTTTGTTATGTATATATAAAAAAATCAAAATAATAAATACCATTTACCTTTTTTTAATATTTTGAAATTTGGTAGGGTTTTCTTATCAAAATAGTAGGGTTTTCTTATATATTTTACCATTATTTTAGGGTTTTGGGGGATTTTATGAGTAAGTACTCACAAATTGAAGCAAATATTTATAAAATCTTCAAAATCTTGCAAAAAGCCCTGTTTTTAGGGTGTTTTGCACTTTTTTCAAATTTTTTCATTTCTTGTATTTTTTATATATAAAACTGCTCAGTAATCATGAACCAAAAATATTTTGGTGCTCTAAAAGGCCAAGTTTTGCTAAGAATAAGACAATTAGTAGTAGTCTTATGATAGATCGTGAAAAAATATAAAAGGAACGAATGCGGGACTTTTTGACAACAGCTCGGTCCCCAAATCCCCTATTAATAATATAACAAAGCGTCACTCAGAATTTTATATATAAAAAAATGAGTTGGAAAAATTCGGCTCTCTACGAGCCCCCCAACCATATATAGTATAAAAGAATGCTACAGTTTATCATTATTATATCAAAGAGTTCATTTTTAGTCAAAGGGGGGTGGGGGTGGGGGGGTCTGAACCTAAATTTATCATAAAAAAGGGAAATTTGACTATAAATTTCTGGGGGGGTAAAAACTTCGCTCTGTGAGCCCCCCAAACCCCATATATAGGGATACCAAAGAGCGGAGTTCATATATAAAATGAGAAGTTTTATATTATTATATAGTAATTATTAATAAAATGAGGAAATTTAATATAATAATCTTTTTTTTTTTGAAAACCTGAAAATAGGCTGACGCCAAAACCCTTCGGGTAAGCCAAAGACGAAGCAAAATAAATTGGAAAAGGACGCGAGTCCTGAGCGAAGCGAAGACTCTGCGTATTGCGTCACGCATGAAAACCCAAGTGTCACGGAAGAAAACCCAAAACGAAGTAAATGAAAACCCAAGGTCAAACTAGCAAAGCCAAAGAGACCGCACTTCTACTAATAGTATGACTTTACTATAAAAAGAAAACCCAGAGACCCTTTTTCACCAAAACCCAAAGGAAACCAAAGTAAGTAACTATATAATGAATAGTATCACATTCCTTATAAAAATAGTAGTCTTTTTGGATTTCGATGAGTAAGTAGTCACCTATTATATAAATTTCTTATAAGTAATTCTTTATTAAAATACATTATATCGTTTCTATATAAATTTTTATAATGAAATGAGTGTTTTATATATAAATATCTTTTTTATGAGTAGTAGTAATGAATATCCAATTATTTTTCCTATGACTATGTTTTGATCACTTTTTTAGAGGCTATATATCGAGTGAAGACACTCTCTTTTAAAAATATTTTACTTTTTAGTTATATAAATTTTCTATGAGAAACACAATGTATAAATTTTTAACTTCCTATAATAAAAAATGAAAACCAAGATAATCTTATACACAAAAACCCTGAAGGAAACCAAAGTAAGTAATTTACATAAAATTTTTAAACATATTCTTATAGATAAGGTTAGATTTTCATGGTTTTGATTAATTTGTTATGTTTATATAATAAAATCAAACAATCAATTACAATTGCCCAATTTTTCCATATTTTAAAATTTAGCAGGGTTTTCTTATCAAAAAATTAGGGTTTTCTTATAAATTAATCATCTTTTCTGGGTTTTGGGGTATTTCATGAGTAAGTACTCACAAATTGAAGCAAATATTTATAAAATCTTCAAAATCTTGCAAAAAGCCCTGTTTTTAGGGTGTTTTGCACTTTTTTCAAATTTTTTCATTTCTTGTATTTTTTATATATAAAACTGCTCAGTAATCATGAACCAAAAATATTTTGGTGCTCTAAAAGGCCAAGTTTTGCTAAGAATAAGACAATTAGTAGTAGTCTTATGATAGATCGTGAAAAAATATAAAAGGAACGAATGCGGGACTTTTTGACAACAGCTCGGTCCCCAAATCCCCTATTAATAATATATCAAAGCGTCACTCAGAATTTTATATATAAAAAAATGAGTTGGAAAAATCGGCCATCTACGAGCCCCCCAAACCCCATATATAGGTATACCAAAGATGTACAGTATCATATTATTACAAAGAGTTCATTTATAGTCAAAGGGGGGTGGGGGTGGGGGGGTCTGAACCTAAATTTATCATAAAAAAGGGAAATTTGACTATAAATTTCTGGGGGGGTAAAAACTTCGCTCTGTGAGCCCCCCAAACCCCATATATAGGGATACCAAAGAGCGGAGTTCATATATAAAATGAGAAGTTTTATATTATTATATAGTAATTATTAATAAAATGATGTAATTTAATATAATAATCTTTTTTTTTTTGAAAACCTGAAAATAGGCTGCCGCCAAAACCCTTCGGGTAAGCCAAAGACGAAGCAAAATTAATTGGAAAAGGACGCGAGTCCTGAGCGAAGCGAAGACTCTGCGTATTGCGTCACGCATGAAAACCCAAGTGTCACGTATGAAAACCCAAAACGAAGTACATGAAAACCCAAGGTCAAACTAGCAATGCCAAAGAGACCGCACTTCTTATTTAATATTATGTGTTTATTATAGAAAGAAAACCCAGAGACCCTTTTTCACCAAAACACCGAGAGAAACCAAGATAGTAATTAAATAATGAATGTATACATTCATTATAAAAATAGAGTCTTTTTGGATTTCGATGAGTAAGTAGTCACCTATTATATAAATTTCTTATAAGTAATTCTTTATTATAATTCATTATATCGTTTCTATATACATTTAATAATACAATGATTATTTATGTTTAAATATTTTTAATGAGTAGTAGTCAGGAATATGTAAATATTTTTTCTAATACTAAGTTTTGATCACTTTTTAAGAGGCTATATATCGAGTGAAGCAACTTTATTTTCCAAATTATTAACATTTTTAGTTTTATAAATTTTTTATGTGAAACCCAATATATCAATTTTTAACTTTATCCAATATATTATGAAAACCCAGAGAATCTTTGACACCAAAACCCATAAAGAAACCAAAGTGGGTAATTTATATATAATTTTTAAACATATTCTTTTATATAAGGTTTGATTTTCAGGGTTTTGCTTATTTTGTTATGTATATATAAAAAAATCAAAATAATAAATACCATTTACCTTTTTTTAATATTTTGAAATTTGGTAGGGTTTTCTTATCAAAATAGTAGGGTTTTCTTATATATTTTACCATTATTTTAGGGTTTTGGGGGATTTTATGAGTAAGTACTCACAATGAAGCAAATATTTATAAAATCTTCAAAATCTTGCAAAAAGCCCTGTTTTTAGGGTGTTTTGCACTTTTTTCAAATTTTTTCATTTCTTGTATTTTTTATATATAAAACTGCTCAGTAATCATGAACCAAAAATATTTTGGTGCTCTAAAAGGCCAAGTTTTGCTAAGAATAAGACAATTAGTAGTAGTCTTATGATAGATCGTGAAAAAATATAAAAGGAACGAATGCGGGACTTTTTGACAACAGCTCGGTCCCCAAATCCCCTATTAATAATATATCAAAGCGTCACTCAGAATTTTATATATAAAAAAATGAGTTGGAAAAATCGGCCATCTACGAGCCCCCCAAACCCCATATATAGGTATACCAAAGAATGCTACATCGTATATATTAATATACAAAGAGTTCCATTTTATAGTCAAAGGGGGGTGGGGTAGGGGTCTGAAGCCAAATTTATCATAAAAATAGTAAAATTATACTATAAAGTTTTGGGTGGAAGAAACTTCGAGCTACGAGCCCCCCAAACCCCATATATAGGGATATCAAAGAGCGGAGTTCTTATATAAATTGTGAAGTTTTATATTATTATATAGTAATTATTAATAAAATGCAGTAAATTACATTAGAAATCTTTTTTTTTATTTGAAAACCTGAAAATAGGCTGACGCCAAAACCCTTCGGGTAAGCCAAAGACGAGGAAATTTTAATTAAATTAGGACGCGAGTCCTGAGCGAAGCGAAGACTCTGCGTATTGCGTCACTCATGAAAACCCAAGTGTCACATATGAAAACCCAAAGCGAAGTACATGAAAACCCAAGGTCAAACTTGCAAAGCCAAAGTGATAGTAATATTCTACTGATTAGATGTTCTTACTATTATATGAATACCCAGAGACCTTTTTTCACCAAAACCCAAAGAGAAGCCAAAGATTGTAACTATATAATTAGTAGTGTATGTATTTATTATAAAAATAGTTTGGTCTTCAGATTAAGATGAGAAAGTAGTGACCAAGTATATAAATTTCTTATAAGTAATTCTTTATTAAAATACATTATATCGTTTCTATAATACATTTAATAATACAATGATTATTTATGTTTAAATATTTTTAATATGAGTAGTAGTAAGGAATCTGTAATTATTTTTTCTAACACTAAGTTTTGACATGTTTTTTAGAGGCTATATATCAAGTGAAGCAACTTTATTTTCCAAATTATTACCATTTTTAGTTTTATAAATTTTTTATGTGAAACATAATATATCAATTTTTAACTTTATTCAATATAATATGAAAACCCAGAGAATCTTTGACACCAAAACCCAGAAGGAAACCAAAGTTAGTAATTTATATAGACCTTTTTAAGGTATTCTTATATATAGGGTCTCATTTTCAGGGTTTTCTTTTATTTGTTATGTTTATATAATAAAATCAAAATATCAATTAAAATTTACTCAATTTTCAATATTTTAAAATTTAGCAGGGTTTTCTTATCAAAATAGTAGGGTTTTCTTATCAAATTAATAATCTTTTCTGGGTTTTGAGGCATTTCATGATTAAGTACTCACGAATTGAAGAAAATATTTATAAAATCTTCAAACTTGCAAAAAGCCCTGTTTTTAGGGTGTTTTGCACTTTTTTCAAATTTTTTCATTTCTTGTATTTTTTATATATAAAACTGCTCAGTAATCATGAACCAAAAATATTTTGGTGCTCTAAAAGGCCAAGTTTTGCTAAGAATAAGACAATTAGTAGTAGTCTTATGATAGATCGTGAAAAAATATAAAAGGAACGAATGCGGGACTTTTTGACACAGCTCGGTCCCCAAATCCCCTATTAATAATATATCAAAGCGTCACTCAGAATTTTATATATAAAAAAATGAGTTGGAAAAATCGGCCATCTACGAGCCCCCCAAACCCCATATATAGGTATACCAAAGAATGCTAGACGTATCATTATTATATACAAAGAGTTTCATTTTATAGTCAAAGGGGGGTGGGGGTGGGGGGGTCTGAACCTAAATTTATCATAAAAAAGGGAAATTTGACTATAAATTTCTGGGGGGGTAAAAACTTCGCTCTGTGAGCCCCCCAAACCCCATATATAGGGATACCAAAGAGCGGAGTTCATATATAAAATGAGAAGTTTTATATTATTATATAGTAATTATTAATAAAATGATGTAATTTAATATAATAATCTTTTTTTTTTTGAAAACCTGAAAATAGGCTGCCGCCAAAACCCTTCGGGTAAGCCAAAGACGAAGCAAAATTAATTGGAAAAGGACGCGAGTCCTGAGCGAAGCGAAGACTCTGCGTATTGCGTCACGCATGAAAACCCAAGTGTCACGTATGAAAACCCAAAACGAAGTACATGAAAACCCAAGGTCAAACTAGCAATGCCAAAGAGACCGCACTTCTTATTTAATATTATGTGTTTATTATAGAAAGAAAACCCAGAGACCCTTTTTCACAACCCAAAGAGAAGCCAAAGATTGTAACTATATAATTATGAGTGTATGTATTTATTATAAAAATATAGTCTTTTTGGATTTCGATGAGTAAGTAGTCACCTATTATATAAATTTCTTATAAGTAATTCTTTATTATAATTCATTATATCGTTTCTATATACATTTAATAATACAATGATTATTTATGTTTAAATATTTTTAATATGAGTAGTAGTAAGGAATCTGTAATTATTTTTTCTATGAATATGTTTTGATCCCATTTTTAGAGGCTATATATCGAGTGAAACAACTTTTTTTTCCAAATTACGTTTTATAGTATTATAAATATTTTATGTGAAAGACAATGTATAAATTTGTAACTTTATTGAATATAATATGAAAACCCAGAGAATCATTTACTCCAAAACCCAGTAGGAAACCATAGTAAGTAATTTATATAAAATTATTTATGATATTCTTATATATTAGGTTTGATTTTGAGGGTTTTGTTTTATTTGTTTTGTTTATATAATAAAATGAAAAAATCAATTATAATTTACTCATTTATCCTGATTTTAAAATTTAGCAAGGTTTTCTTGTCAAAATATTAGGGTTTTCTTATCAAATTAATCATCTTTTCTGGGTTTTGGGGTATTTCATGAGTAAGTACTCACAAATTGAAGCAAATATTTATAAAATCTTCAAAATCTTGCAAAAAGCCCTGTTTTTAGGGTGTTTTGCACTTTTTTCAAATTTTTTCATTTCTTGTATTTTTTATATATAAAACTGCTCAGTAATCATGAACCAAAAATATTTTGGTGCTCTAAAAGGCCAAGTTTTGCTAAGAATAAGACAATTAGTAGTAGTCTTATGATAGATCGTGAAAAAATATAAAAGGAACGAATGCGGGACTTTTTGACAACAGCTCGGTCCCCAAATCCCCTATTAATAATATAACAAAGCGTCACTCAGAATTTTATATATAAAAAAAATGGTTGGAAAATCGGCCCATCTAGAGCGCCCCCAAACCCATATATAGGTATACCAAAGAATGCTACACGTATCATTATTATATACAAAAGTTCATTTTATAGTCAAAGGGGTGGGGGTGGGGGGGTCTGAACCTAAATTTATCATAAAAAAGGGAAATTTGACTATAAATTTCTGGGGGGGTAAAAACTTCGCTCTGTGAGCCCCCCAAACCCCATATATAGGGATACCAAAGAGCGGAGTTCATATATAAAATGAGAAGTTTTATATTATTATATAGTAATTATTAATAAAATGATGTAATTTAATATAATAATCTTTTTTTTTTTGAAAACCTGAAAATAGGCTGCCGCCAAAACCCTTCGGGTAAGCCAAAGACGAAGCAAAATTAATTGGAAAAGGACGCGAGTCCTGAGCGAAGCGAAGACTCTGCGTATTGCGTCACGCATGAAAACCCAAGTGTCACGTATGAAAACCCAAAACGAAGTACATGAAAACCCAAGGTCAAACTAGCAATGCCAAAGAGACCGCACTTCTTATTTAATATTATGTGTTTATTATAGAAAGAAAACCCAGAGACCCTTTTTCACCAAAACACCGAGAGAAACCAAAGTAAGTAACTATTTAATGAATAGTATCACATTCCTTATAAAAATAGTAGTCTTTTTGGATTTCGATGAGTAAGTAGTCACCTATTATATAAATTTCTTATAAGTAATTCTTTATTATAATTCATTATATCGTTTCTATATACATTTAATAATACAATGATTATTTATGTTTAAATATTTTTTATGAGTAGTAGTTAGGAATCTTAAAATATTTTTTCTAACACTAAGTTTTGACATGTTTTTTAGAGGCTATATATCAAGTGAAGCAACTTTATTTTCCAAATTATTACCATTTTTAGTTTTATAAATTTTTTATGTGAAACATAATATATCAATTTTTAACTTTATTCAATATAATATGAAAACCCAGAGAATCTTTGACACCAAAACCCAGAAGGAAACCAAAGTTAGTAATTTATATAGACCTTTTTAAGGTATTCTTATATATAGGGTCTCATTTTCAGGGTTTTCTTTTATTTGTTATGTTTATATAATAAAATCAAAATATCAATTAAAATTTACTCAATTTTCAATATTTTAAAATTTAGCAGGGTTTTCTTATCAAAATAGTAGGGTTTTCTTATCAAATTAATAATCTTTTCTGGGTTTTGAGGCATTTCATGATTAAGTACTCACGAATTGAAGAAAATATTTAATAAAATCTTCAAAATCTTGCAAAAAGCCCTGTTTTTAGGGTGTTTTGCACTTTTTTCAAATTTTTTCATTTCTTGTATTTTTTATATATAAAACTGCTCAGTAATCATGAACCAAAAATATTTTGGTGCTCTAAAAGGCCAAGTTTTGCTAAGAATAAGACAATTAGTAGTAGTCTTATGATAGATCGTGAAAAAATATAAAAGGAACGAATGCGGGACTTTTTGACAACAGCTCGGTCCCCAAATCCCCTATTAATAATATAACAAAGCGTCACTCAGAATTTTATATATAAAAATCGATTGGAAAAATCGGCCATTCTACGAGCCCCCCAACGCCCATATATAGGTTACCAAAGAATGCTACACGTATCATTATTATATACAAAAGTCATTTTATAATGCTCAAAGGGGGTGGGGGCTAGGGGGGGTCTGAAGCCAAATTTATCATAAAAACAGCCCAATTTTACTATAAAAAAATGAGTTGGAAAAATCGGCCATCTGCGAGCCCCCCAAACCCCATATATAGGTATACCAAAGAGCGGATTTATTATATAAATTTTGAAGTTTTATATTATAATGTAGTAATTATTAATAAAATGATGTAATTTAATATGAAAATCTTTTTTTTATTTGAAAACCTGAAAATAGGCTGACGCAACCCCTTCGGGTAAGCCAAAGACGAGGTAATATTAATTGGATTGGGACGCGAGTCCTGAGCGAAGCGAAGACTCTGCGTATTGCGTCACGAACAAAAACCCAAAGTGTCACGAATGAAAACCCAAAGCGAAGTGAATGAAAACCCCAAGGTCAAACTTGCAAAGCCAAAGAGACCGCTCTATATAAGAGTTTTTATGTCTTGACTATTATATGAAAACCCAGAGACCCTTTTCAGCAAAACCCAAAGAGAAACCAAAGATAGTAATTAAATAAAAGATAAGATCACATTCCTTATAAAAATAGTAGTCTTTTTGGATTTCGATGAGTAAGTAGTCACCTATTATATAAATTTCTTATAAGTAATTCTTTATTAAAATACATTATATCGTTTCTATATAAATTTTTATAATGAAATGAGTGTTTTATATATAAATATCTTTTTTATGAGTAGTAGTAATGAATATCCAATTATTTTTCCTATGACTATGTTTTGATCACTTTTTTAGAGGCTATATATCGAGTGAAGACACTCTCTTTTAAAAATATTTTACTTTTTAGTTATATAAATTTTCTATGAGAAACACAATGTATAAATTTTTAACTTCCTATAATAAAAAATGAAAACCAAGATAATCTTATACACAAAAACCCTGAAGGAAACCAAAGTAAGTAATTTACATAAAATTTTTAAACATATTCTTATAGATAAGGTTAGATTTTCATGGTTTTGATTAATTTGTTATGTTTATATAATAAAATCAAACAATCAATTACAATTGCCCAATTTTTCCATATTTTAAAATTTAGCAGGGTTTTCTTATCAAAAAATTAGGGTTTTCTTATGAATATTAATCATCTTTTCTGGGTTTTGGGGTATTTCATGAGTAAGTACTCACAAATTGAAGCAAATATTTATAAAATCTTCAAAATCTTGCAAAAAGCCCTGTTTTTAGGGTGTTTTGCACTTTTTTCAAATTTTTTCATTTCTTGTATTTTTTATATATAAAACTGCTCAGTAATCATGAACCAAAAATATTTTGGTGCTCTAAAAGGCCAAGTTTTGCTAAGAATAAGACAATTAGTAGTAGTCTTATGATAGATCGTGAAAAAATATAAAAGGAACGAATGCGGGACTTTTTGACAACGCTCGGTCCCCAAATCCCCTATTAATAATATATCAAAGCGTCACTCAGAATTTTATATATAAAAAAATGAGTTGGAAAAATCGGCCATCTACGAGCCCCCCAAACCCCATATATAGGTATACCAAAGAATGCTTACACGTATCATTATTTATATAAAACAAAGAGTTCATTTTATAGTCAAGGGGGGGTGGGGGTGGGGGGGGGTTCTGAAGCCAAATTTATCATAAAAATAGAAAAATTATACTATAAAAATTGGCCTGGAAGAAACTTCGATCTGTGAGCCCCCCAAACCCCATATATAGGGATACCAAAGACCGGAGTTCTTATATAAATTGTAAAGTTTTATAGTATAATATAGTATTTATTAATAACATGATGTAATTTAATATAGAATTTTTTATTTAATTTGAAAACCTGAAAAAAGGCTGCCGCCAAAACCCCTTCGGGTAAGCCAAAAACGAAGCAATATTAATTGGAACGGGAAGCGAGTCCTGAGCGAAGCGAAGACTCTGCGTATTGCGTCACTCATGAAAACCCAAGTGTCACATAGGAAAACCCAAAGCGAAGTGTGTGAAAACCCAAGGTCAAACTTGCAAAGCCAAAGAAACCGCGCTATATAAAGAATATGATGTTCTTACTATATAATGAAAACCCAGAGACCCTTTTTCTGCAAAACCCAAAGAGAAGCCAAAGTT
>ARYC01008062.1:0-16880 GCA_000711775.1 Oxytricha trifallax
CTGCAAATAGACGAGCAAATTAAAGACAGAAAAGACTAATTGGAGGAGAAAGGTTTGAATGGAGAAGTAACTGACATCTTTATTGATTCATTGAAATAAATATTAACTTGGCAATATTAATTATGATTATTAAAAATTAGATCATGTAGTATAAAAATATGAATATATTTACAAGTATTTAAAACTATTTTGATTTTATTCTGCAGAATTCTGCTGTTATGATTAATGTTTTTTTGTTTAAGCATTTATATATTAAATGATTTTAATTTTAGGTTTTGTATTTCATAATTATTATGATGATTACAAGGAAGAAGCACTGAAGACTTTTATTGATGTCCTGGAAGGAAGAACAGATGTAGCAGGTGACTCCAAGTCAACCTTTTAAAAGCTACTTGACAAATTTGGAGATACTTTATCTGAAAACCCACTGGCAACATTCTCTATGGAGTATGCTGAATCCAGAGGTAACTTGAACAAAGAGCAGGCATTCTTCTATTTATGTCTTTATCAATATGCAATTAGCAGATCATTAAAAAACAATAAACTATCATAAAAGTAGATTAAAATTAATGAATAAAATATGAGTATATTGTTGAAGCAGTATAATTTGGCATCACTTTTTTTACTTTATAATATTGATCTAAATCTAAAGTAAAAAATGCTTAAATATTAAATATAGTAAGTGTATAGTGTTTATGATTCTTGCTTAAGACATACTTGAAGTCATCACCAGAGAAGCACCCAGATTTACTTAGATTGAGACATCTAGAGTTTATAAAGGATAATTTCTCCAGCTTCAGTTCCATAATTATATTTCCATGATTTTTATTGATTCTAAAGTAACTAAAATTATTTCCCCATATCTACCAGCTACTTATAATAAACTCGAGCAGGAATTGAGAGATTCCTCAAAGCCTTTTAAAATCATGAATTCATACTACCCAATTGAAGATTTCAAGGAGAACCTACCAAATTTAGTATAAAATGAAAAAAACATATAAATTAAATAAATTCAATATATTAAACTTGTCAATAATTAAATTCGAGTGCTTATTTGCAAGTGCAATTGAGTGAGGATAAGTAGCAATTGTATTACTCAATCATGCAAATCACCAAAGAGAGGATTTTACAATAACATGTTTATAAATTATATAATAGAGGAAATACAACTACTTGACCAGTAAGATTACACTTTCAGATATGAGCAGAGAGAAGTTGTTCTAAATGGTTGACACACTTGCTTAAAACAAACTCGCAATGCAGAATAAATTTAACATTTTAATTTGAAAATACAGTTCAAAAAGATATTATTATTAAAAAGAAGACACCTATTACCATTGAGGACGATTTGAATAACTTGGAGAGAGATGCAGAGCATGAAATTACCAAGATAATGAAGGAGCTGCATGAATTCTTTGAACCAATGATCAACCAACTCAATGAATTCATCAATCCTCATTTTAATTAATTTATATTTCATAATATATTAAGAATATTAGTGTCTATAGTATAATTAAAGTGTGGTTATAATGTATCCAGTACTTAGATCAGACGAGGAAGAAAACATGATGCAACAGTAGTAAGTAGCTGGAGGTAAAGGAGCAGGTGGAAAAGGAGCACCTGCAAAGCAAGCACCAGCTAAGGCAGCCCCTGCAAAGGCTGGAGGTAAGGGAGCACCTGGTGAACTTGCAGCTTATGAAAGCAATTTACCATTACCAACATCCGGAATATTAAAATTATTCTCTTCTAATCATTCAAAATTATTTGATGAGTCAAAATGCACTTAATCAAAATACTAATTGTATTGAATTGAGAGTTTGGTGTTGTTGATAGACCACAGAATTGAATCCTTGCCCTTTGAATGTCTAGCCCCATTCGCTAAAGTACCCGTGGTTGCCCGTGACTTCAATTTGCACATGTACATGAATAGACTCAAGACCATCGGTCACTAAGCACCAATTCACAACAACACAGGCATCCAGAAGGAATCACTTAAGTACATTATTGATGCACCATAACCACTGGAGGACAAAACTCAGCAATACGTTGCTGCAGAAATGGCCAAATTAATGCCTAACTCCAAATGGGATGGATTGTTTATTCAAATTGTTTAAATTCAAGGAATTTGTTTAATGAGTCTATGAAAACTATAATAAAATATTTGTTGACTAAGTAGCATCACATTCCAAGTGAAGGTGAATGGCAGAGATTAATATCTTAAGCTTCCATGTTTGCATATTTCTCAATGACTTCGATTGTTCACAAATTCCCTCCTGCTCTAATCAGTGACTTGTCTATTTTCTCAAAGTGCAAAGCAATGATCATCATAGACAGGATGAATACTTTAATAATAAATAATAATTAAATTATTACAATACATATAAGACATTGATTGACAGAGGAGTACTTACCTCATAGTACTATGTTGCTAATGAACAACCACTACAGATGTGTGCCATGTTTAGTTTATGTGGAGTTTCAAGTATCATGACCAACCTCTGGGCTATCAAACCAGAAGTAAAAACAATAAATTAAGTAAATAATTTCTTTTTTCTATAATTTAACTTTCTTAGAATCAGTTGAATTAATATTAATTAAATATACACATAAGTGAATCTGGAGATATTCCAGTAGATAATGAAGAGCACATGCTAAGACCAGGTATATCTAGGTGCTGCTCTTAGAAAGTACAGAGATGACTCTCTCACTTCAGCTCATGAAAGAAGGAACATATACAAGTACAACACAGTACTCTATGGTGTTCCTAAATTATTATAATATACTCTATATTCTTACTATTGCAATATTTTAAGTTTATCGTTAGAGTAGTTTGAGGAAAATTCTCATAAATTCTTGATTGATAAAATCAACTCTTTCTAACCTCTAAATGTACAAGAGGATATTCAAACAAATTTCTTAAGCAAAACATATTAATTTCATAAAAAACACACTCACCATCAACATATTAACTTACTAAATCAAATGTCTTGAACTTTTAATATCAAGTTAATTGTGAATATTTTAAATAGTTAAGGAATATTTGCTTTTCATAAATCTTTCCAGGATGATATGATCAGCACTTGAAGCTGATTCTCTTGTATTCGTTAATTTGTAAGTACCCCTTAAATAACTGCACAAGTTCATTGCTTGTAATGTCTACAGCCTTTTAAGCATCGTCTTGATGATGTAAAATTGCATCCATACTGTTTATTAACTTCATCTCATTGAACTTCTGCTTCTCATTTCAAAAATTTTGTAAATATTTACAAGCTATTATAATCTAAATGATAAGAAAAATTAAAAGACCCTATTAATCTGTGATTGAGTTGTTCGAGACCTTCAGTGATATATTTGGACTTGGAAAGAATCTCCTGGTCAGAGTCCTTCTTACTGCTAAGTCTAAGCAACTCCTCGCTTATTCTCTGTCTCTCCCTCCATTTCTGCTCCTCCAATAAAACCTTCTCCTTTTCTGTCTTGAAGTATTCGTCTACATGCACAATAACCTCATTCTTTCTGTCTTTGAGCACTTGAATCAAATCATTCATAACTTTATCAACGTCTTTCAAGATCTTGTTTCTTTGTTAATCGCATTAAACAAGCGCTTAGCGAATCTCAGTCAAGTATGAGTCTGTGAATTCTGCTTTCAATTTCCCTATAACAAAGAAATATGAGATAAGAAGAGAAAGTTAAATTTTCATAGGCTTATCGTTAAAAGAAAATGAAACTTACCAGACTTAATGTTATCATCAAAACGATCTCTTAGATTTCTAACTGCCTACTCTGGCTCAGTGACTTCATGTCCCTTGTGCTCGCCAAACATTACGCATGATGGGCAAACCATGCTATAGATACAATTAAGTAATCATATTTTAGAAGTGAAGTAACCTACACATTGCATTAAGTACAGTAAGCTTCGAGATGTCTATTGTGTTCAACACATTAACCGAGATCCAATTCCATTTTATTTTGGAGTATTTTATTTTACAATTAATTATAAATCACTAACTTAATTGAAAATTAAACATAAAACAAGTTTGTATCAATATAAAATAAGTTAAATAGACTTTATTGGTTAAATTAAGATATATTCGATGATAAAAATTGATAAATAAGATAAAGATTTAGTATTCCGTCTATCCTATTTTATAATATTAAGAATATTTCCTCTATCACTAAATGTTACTGATACTTAGTAATGAATTCATTCTATCATTTGACTTTCTCAAATTGAGAAAACTCTGTTGTCTACTGAATTCCCCACTATTTACTGCATTATTATTTGTTTGTAAATCTAACCTTAAGTATCCACTTGAACTACGCATCACTTAATTTAAGTATACATGCACTTTTTAAACTTTATGATTATCAGTTATCTATTCTTTTCCTGAAAGCTTATGGTCATGAAGCTGCTTTTAAAATTACAGCTTACTCTATTCTTGGCTTTTGCCTCTTTTAGGTTTGTTTTTATAATACATTGAATATTTCTACTACTCTGACTTAGCTGTGATGATTTGTTGCAGTTATTAATGCCTGCTATAACGATCTTTAAAGTTGGAATTTTATATCTCTTGTTCAGAAAGTTACAAATTTTTTACTTATGACTTCTCAGATATTTAATTATTTTACTTTTATGTTGATTGTGATTGAGTAACATAATATGATTGTTAGCCACTATTTTAAATTTAATTCATTTAAGTCTGAGGTCTTTTTCCAGAAGATTTATATTCTTAACTTTCTCTCAAAATAACTGTGTTTTTATCGGATAAATCATCATTGGAGTTGTTGTGAAAACTGCAGTTCAAGTTAATTGGACTCTAAGTACCTTGGTTACTTAGGCATTATTATTAGTTTTACTTTTTTCTGGTATTTTTATCTGCTGTTCTGCTCAAGAATTTCCGCTCTGACTAAAGTTAAGCTTTGAAATTTTTAAGTTAACTTTTTGTTAATAGAGGTATAGTATGAGTTGAATTGGCATATGGTATAAAATAATTAATAATAATTCTTTTTATGAAAAGTTTACTTATATCTACTGTACTATACTCTCATATTTGATTGGATTATTAATTAATATCCTCTATTTTGTACACATCCAAAGTGGCTTCCATTTATCGATTTAACTGCTTTGCCCTTTTCTTTAACTCTTGAACCTTTCAAATTGTTCGTTATATTTGTTGTCTACAATTTTCAAGCTGTTTAAGTCTGACCCATCATTTTATGTTTATTATGTAGAAGAGAAATTTCGGGAGAGTAAATTGCTCAATTGGAAATGATTCTAGGATTTTGACTACTAATTTTGTTAGGTTTTTCTAAATAAAAAATGGAATTATTTATTTTTTAACTTTTCATAATTTCAACGTATATGGCACATTTATATTTGAAAATTTAAAGGCATCTTGTCCATACTTAGGCAAAAATTATTAGCTTATCTAACCTCTCCCATCCATAAAGAAATTGATTTTCTGATTAAGTTCTTATGTCTTAGTGAACCTTTTGCTATAATCTTATTATGGAGTATTGAATTAGCTTGGAATATTTGTAAATGATAAAGTTTAAGTGCCTGATTCTAACATAACAGGTGTGTTCGTACTTTGATTGATCAATTATTTTTACCTTATATTTTGGTGAGAAGTGGCAGCTCAACTGCACTTTGATTTCCTTTTTACTTAATCATCTTACTGCTTTATAAATATAGCATTTTTATATGACATTAAAATCTCTATAATTATCATTAAATTCAATAATCAATAATTTGTAGAGCTTAAATTTGTGAGAAAGTTTGCTAAGATATTCAGATGTTAACAATGCTTTATATTTATTAAAATCTGGAGTTTTAAGTTTCTTAGATTAATTATTATTAAACTCTGGACTATTCCCTAACTTTGGAATTAGCTATTTAAAATTCATTTACTTTTATGTTGGAGTCTTTTTCCTTAAATAATGCAGAAATGTTTCTAAATAGCTTGAGTTTTACTTGTTGGTGTCTATTTGATTATGAGTTGATGATTTTAGGTTTTATTTTTCTAACTACTTAGTTTATTAACCTGTATCTTATTTTAACTTTGTTTAGTCTCCAATTTTAATTAAAAATATACTTATTTTATTAATCAAAATGATCTAATTATTATAATTACTTTTAATTCTTCACTTAAATCAAGTGCTGGGGCTTAAGTTATCCTAATTATTATATCTATAATCAGACTTAATCCCCCTTTTTAAATTAATAAAATTAATTTAATTTAATTTTAAATTATAATTTGATGGGTTTGAATATCTTACGAATTCATCATTTGCTTAATTTATTGAAAATTATTATACAAAGTCTTTATTTTCATGCTCTTTTGAGCATTAAATTTCATGTCTATAATGTTATTTTAATTTTTCCCTTCTTGTTATTGATTTATACCTAAACTTTAAAAGTATTCTGCTTTTATTTTATTTCATGTTTATTGAATTCTTTCTGGTTTAGTTATTTTGTTTTCTAAATCTGATTATTAATCTGCTTAATTAATAAAACATTTTATAAATTTAAAATATCAGTAATTTAGAAAAAAATTAATAATTATAAAATCAAAAGTATAGTTTATATTATAAATATAATTGATATTCCCAAGGCTATCTTGATCAAAATACTTATGCACATAAATTTAATCATTCGATTAATGTTTTTAATTTTTATTTGTAAATCTCTTTGTATTTTAAGGATTTTATTCGAAAAATCTGTACGATAATCACTAATTTTATGTTTAACAAGATTATTTGCTAGCATTTATCAATAACTTAGAGTAAAAATGTTTTAAAATCAATAAATAAAAAGAAATTAATGATATACAATATAAAAGAGTGGTTGAGTGACTTATTGCTTAATTGTTCTGAGGACATTTCCAAAAATATTATAACTTTAATATTTAACTAATTCCTGATATTTAATTCTGAATACTTAAAATGAATATTGAATTTGCAAGGCTAGTTTTTGAGGAAATTGATGAAAAGTAATAAAATTTATAGAAGTTTAAGTGATAAATACAGCACAATACACAATTTATTTGTTTGAAAATTCTATTACAATTTTTATACAATTCATCAATTAGGATATTGGGGATTGTAGTTTCATTTTTGGACTTGCTTGTCAGTTTATTAGTTTGAGCTACCTTATTTGTTCTGCGCATCTTTATTACTAACTTATTGTTGATTTTATTGATTATTAGGGCTTTTGAAACTCCCTCCAAATCCACTTAAGTTACTGATTAAGGGGTTACTTGGCTGATAGAAACTTGGGAAGTTTGTTACTTGGATGCTATTATTTATGTAGAAGTTATTTATGATAGTAGGGCCTTAGTGGAAGGATGACTTTTAAAGACTTTGAGTTGGTTTGCTAAAGACTGTTCCAGTTTGACCTATAGATCCACCTCTCTCAAGTTTCGGGCTTGCTTGACCTGTGTGTGAATTTGATTCTTTTTGAACATGAGGTGGTGCAACATACTTCAGAGTGTTTGGCTTAATTACAGGTGGCTCTGGATTCACGTTGTTGACATGACTTTCAACAACGGGAGGTGGCAACACAGTTCTTTGTTATATTTGCTGCTAGCGTTGCAAGTTATTTTATAGCAAGAGCTTCTTCAAATTAATCGAGTCATCACTTATTTTAGGAGTTAAATTACTTGTTGTCACTTCTCCTGGGGCTAAGAGAGGTCCAGGGAATGAAGTGATTGTTGAGCTGGCAGTAGGTGTCATATCCTTTCTCTTGTTAGTTAAAACTTAAGAGTAATTCTTGTGTTTTTCTTAGAGTTCAGGTAATTATTTGGGGATAATTTGATTTTGGGGTGGCTACATTAGAATGCTGCTTTCACCAAATGAGAAGTTTGTGTAGGTTCTCTGACCAGTGATCTAGTTAGTGAATGAAGGATTCAAGAATCTCATAGAATCCTAGGTTTGTTGCTGGTATAATTGGGACATTATTTTCTCTAGTTATTAATCCTTGTTTGCTATATTCCCCAAAGTACTGCTTGATCCTGTAATAGCTGCGTTTACCGATTAAGACCTTTTGAGATTGGCTGCTTATTCAAGTAAATGTGGTGCATAGTCTTTTATATTTATTACACCTTAAGTCACTTGTTGATCTTAAACTGGCCTTTCACTCTCCTTTGTTTCTTCGTTATTAAAAGATTAAAATGTAGAAAAATTAAATTTTTTGTGAATCTTGATTAATTTAATGATACAACTCAGGAAGATAAGTAGAAATACGAGGTAAAAGGGAAGTTTGAGATTATTACGGCATGGCAGGAATTTGATCTGCATACCAACATCCATGCTGACAAACCAGTTTGAGACATAGTCCTGAAAATTAATATGCTATCCTACTTGATTGACTTTGTATTCCAGATTAATTTCAATGCTTAATAATAACTAACGAACTAATTTAATGATAAATTATTTAACAATAAGTTAATCAGCTGTCGGGTTTTATGATTATAAGGCTTATGCAGCGGAACCTATATCAAGAGTGCCAAATTGCTAAATCTTTAATTTCTTAAGATTACTGCTTAAGTCTCCAGGCTTGCCTCCTGTAGATGCTCTCTATTGATCAATTTACTATTGCTAAAATGGTGTAAGCTTGCTTGGATCTATGAAAAGGATCTCATATAATTATTAAGGTGTCTCTTCTCTTGGATTCTAAGAATCCTTTTCAAGTAGCTCTAAAGCAGCTACCATCCACTCATGCTTTGTAATAATTTTCTCATAATTTGATTCCTTAATAATGCGCTTTATGTCAGTATTCATGAGTTGCTTAACCTTTCTCCATTTAAGAGCCAGGTCATTAGGAGTTCTTGAAGGATGGACTTCAACATCATCCATTAAATCACTCCATTCATTTTCACCAAAACGGAAAATACCTCTTATAAGATTAGCTAATTCTTTATCAGACCATGGTACAGCTTTAATGTAATATATTAATTAAAATATACTTCTTAGTTGCTTTAAGGTAGTGCCTATGATTAGGACTTAGAATACTTTATAACTTCAATTTCTCTTTCATTCTCAATTTTCTCTATATCACTTAAAAGTTCATTAAGAATGATATCAAGTTCTTGATTAATGGCCTCTTTTCTTTGATCATTAGGTTCAGTAACTTGTCTAGTATCTTCTAGCTTCAATTATAGTTCATCAATAACCGAATCAAACTTTTGTGGATCATTAAAAAGTTAGAAATAGCATTGAATCATAGAGTCGAATCTCTCTTCCTCAGCTTAAAGCTTTCCGATAGGATTTATGATTTTTAAGTCTTCCTGCTACTTTAAAATTTAGACCTGATTACTATCAAGAGAGCTAGCCTGTTAGTTAGAATTTTTAGTCAATGCTTTCTCATATGCTTTAATTCTTAGCTTAAACATGTAAATAGTTTCGGTCCAAAAATCAACATTGACTTCGTTTCTACAGAGAGCTTAAAACTCATTTTCTCTTTTGTATAGATCTTTAAGCTTCTTTTTGAGGTTGTCCCACCATCTAATACATATTTTTGGAGAAATATTAAAGTGAGCTAAGTTATCTGAAATCTTGACAAAATCCACGATTTTATTTTCAGTTGAAAAGGGCTTTACTTATTCAAGCATGTCATCTAGAATAAGTAGCAGTTGCTTTTCCCTCTCAAATTTGTCAGAGCGCTTAAGCTAATAGTTTCTATAATAATTGATTAAAATTTAATAAAATAGTCGTACTCTTCTGTCAAATCTTATTATTATAAAACATGGTTCCTAAATATTGATGACTATTAATTAGGGTAGGCTAACTATCCAGTCCCAGTCCTTTAAAGTCCATTTAGGCTTTATGAACCAAACGGCTGAATCTTTTACTGGAGATGCCCATCAGACCCTGAGATCAGGGAGCCGAGACCTCTCTTATTCACCAAATCACTAATTGTAGAGGACCTGGAGTTTCTGAAGTCTTGGCCGTAAGCGAACTAGAGGCGAGATAGGTCCTTAGAGGGGCGACCCTACTTTCCTGGGAGGCCAAGAGGTTTCAAAGGGTGACCAACGATGCCAAACCCATTCAATATCTTCTTTTTCAAATCCAATCTCCCTATAACAAAATTTGTCATTCAACATGATCAAATTAACTAGATATTATAAAACTGTATAAATTAAAACAATTTTATTTTTATAGACATTTAATTTTAAAATCAAGAAGAAGTGCGCCATAATTTATAAAATTTAAGATCTTAGTTTTGAAGTTTGAGACTGTTATTCAAATAGAATGGAGGGAAATGTTTGAGGTACTTACGTTTAACAGACTTGCTTTTCTTTAACTGAGAAATCTTGGGTTTCTAAGAAGATGAAAATTAATCACTCTTGAAATTTTGAGATTTAGCCTCTCTATTAGCAAACTGTTTGGAAAGCTTTGATTTGCGCTTTTTATTTCTTTTCTTCAATTTGAAAAAAAAAAGAATAATAAAAATGTTTATGATAAATAAGGTTTGTGAAATTTGTTTGAGTTAGCACTTGCTGATGTGACAGGGGGTCTGTTAACATTAACATTTCTGCTTGCTCTCTCGCCATTACCCTATAAATAATGATTAAGACTATTCAATAGAAATGATTATGTGATTTACAGTATTGTCTCGCATTGGTGAAAATTAGGATGGCTCCTATCCACTTTTTTTCATACTTAGGGAGTTTTATTATTGAAGTTTTTATGTTCGACTGTCGTCCATATTTTCCTAATAATTTCAAAAATATTATTATAATAGGTATTTAACAACGTAAGGTATCTTATCCCTATACAGAATAAATATTGACAAAATGTATAAAACTCGATTTATAATGACTAACTATTATATAGGTTAGGAGTCGTAATTGTTTTATAATATTAAAAGTTTTGGAAGTCTGAGTTCGCGAGCTCCTAAAATCCTAGGCTAGCCCAAGCAAGTTTGGTTGTTATAAGTTTTATTATGAGTATTTTTATTCCGCTAGTTTACGCAAATCAATTCCTTATTAAAATCATATCTGATTCAATTCATAATAATATTAGAATAAAAACAATAAAATTTAAATGGAAATACGACAGACTTCCTTAAATTATTATAGGTATATTTCATAAAAGTTTCAAATTAAATTAAAAAATAAATGGTATAAAATATTATATATAAATTCCTAATAGAATAAGGTCTTAAATACTTAAATGTTATAATATTGAATTTATACCTTCACAATCTTTTAATAATTATACTCTTAATAATGTAAAATAAAAATAAAAATTAAATAAATCTACTCAAGGCAAGATACGATTGAGATATTATTCTCTAACATATTTTGTGGGTAGAGAATGAGGTTTTAGATTTATTATAATTTGCTTAACTTTTGTTGGAATACCTTTCCTTCATAATGAGTCGTTCTCGTTATGGTTTAGAAAGATTCGAGAATATTCAAAATTTTTAGGCAAATTTCTAAATTTACAATCTTCTATATCTTGCTTATATTCCCAATATCTTTTTCAACTTTTCTATACGGTGTGTAAAGGATAAAATAGGGAGTAGAAAATAGAGTGAATCTCTAACTTCATTTATAAATGGGAAATAATTTGATAAAAAAAGGACTTTTTTATTATTTTTTAGAAACTCCTCTTGAAGTTGTGGTTGTTTTTGAATTATGCACTATTTATTATTTTCAATATTCATACATTCATAGTATACGCTAGTCTCGTGAATCATTAATTAATTAAAAAATATAAGTTTTTATTTTTAACTTAAAAATAATAATGCTAAATTAACTTCTCAGAGATTAATACTACCATTTAATTGCTTCTTTGCGCTAAAATAATTACCAAGAATATCCTCCTTCTCTCTTTTGGTCATACTTGTGGGTTTCTCTGTGAAGCTCCCGCTTGGACCCATTGCACCTTTAGTATCTCTGATTTCCATCATTTACATGCGCATTTTATGAATCAAATCCAAAACACCTTCTTGACTTTGAGGATCGATTCTTTTAGCTGCTTTAATGCTTTCAAAGTCAGCGCGTTTAGTTAGCGGTGATTTTCTACTAAAAGAGCTTATAAGGTTTACAGATGTTTAAGACTTTTCTTCCATGTAGTTTCTGGATAGTGAGCTCAAATTGTTTGAGTTAAGCCTATCTAGCTTACTTATGTTTTATTTAGAAGTTTGAGAACCATTAAAGGAGGCATTTAAGAGAGATTTAATAGGTGGAAGGGATAACTCTTTCTTTAACTTCTGATGATTCTTCTGAATATTAATGAAACTTATGTCATTACTGGAACCTTTGTTCATTTTTAAATCTTCAATTTATTGATCAATTTAACTGAGTTTAAGGGTTTTCGCAACTGAGTTAGACCTCAGCTCAGAAGATTTGTTGTGAACTCCTTTGGATTTATAATTAAGAAGCTAAGCTTCAATCATTGCTTATCTTGATACTTTGTCCTCAAGATAATCCTTCAGATAATTTTAGTTTATTACATTACCAATTGATTCCTCTTAGAAATCAGATTTCTTGCCATAGGATATTGTATTATTCAAACCATAAGATGATAAATTTGAAGAAGACTTTGGATATTTACCTACAGATCTTTAGAGTTTATACTTTCTTTTCTTGAGAGATGACAGTGATTGTAGCTTTGACATTTACTCGAGATCATCAACATTTATGTTTGACAAGTATAAGGCTTTTGGATTGCTTATATCATTGATCACTGATTCATTAGTATTAGGCTTTTATTTTTCATTGGTTAAGACAACATTGCTACGAAATGGGTCAATGCCTCTTCTTTTCTCTTCACTTAACTCGCAAAATTCATTGTAGCTCACAGCATTGTTTTTATCAGTATCCAAATAATCAAATATTTTCTTGGAGTCTTCTGTTGATATTTTAATACCTAAATGGTCAAGAGCATTGTAGAATTCATTAAAACTAATCGATTAATTTAAGTTTGCATCAAAGAACCTGAATGCAGCAGAGAGACTGTTAAACTTTTCATATCATACGTATTGGAATTTATATCATTTTTAATTTCTACAAAACATGACCAGATAGGTCATCTAACGATCGATAGATCTTACAGAATTTGAATTTGAAGAAATTATTATTGAAAAAAGTCATTTACAACACATTTAAAAATTCTTTAAAAAAATTAAATATAGATTAAAATATAAATTCACGTTTTAAATAACAAGCTCTAAATTTCAAGGGAACATAGTTTAAACGCAACATCTAAATTGCTAAAATTCTTAAATTATATTTCAATTTTTTTTTGATTTTCTCAAATCTTAAAATCGAACTTTCCACAACTGAAATTATTTTATTTCATGGTTTCTAGGATCCATAAGGCACAGGAAGGATGATAAATTAATAAATTAAAAGAAATAATGGAGAAGAGAAAATTTACTTTGCATCAAATATCGCTAATAACCTAACACTTGGAAAAATGTATAAAGAATTATCCAAACAAAATTATAATTTTATATATTTTACCGAGTTTAACCAAGGAAGAATTTTCTAAATCGAAAAAAAAATTAAAACTAAATTTATAATCTTTTCAAAAAGTAAAAATTCTAGTGAACACTTACAAAACTTTTTTAAAAAAAAATTTCAAATAATTTGGAAATTTTTATTTTAACTTCCAAGATCTTCATGTTCATACTTAAAATCAAACCCAAAACTATTGAATCATTCTCATTGACAAATAATTATAATAAGCAGGATACCTATATTTGTTTAAGATAATTTTGAGGATCGTAAAAATAAAGCATATTTAAAAAACTATTGAATATATATTTTTTATAAAAAAAAGCATTAAGATATTTCAGTTATATTTTGGATCAAGAAAAGATTTCTTCAATCTGAGTTCGAATACCTTTAAATAAGATAGTTAATTAGTACTTTAGCTGGGAGACAATCTTCTCTCACGCGGTTTTGGACACTCTTCGGGAAAACCACGAAAAATACGATTTAAAGTTTTGAAGTGCCTCAAATAAATATCAATTTAATAACTCTTCCTCTTCACTGAATTGTATCATTACATTTTTATAATTCAATAATATTTCTTTATTTTTGTATGTTATTTGTATTTTTGTATCCTTGTTTTATTTTCCATCATTTTTTTGCATCCTTTTGTCATATTTTGACTGGAATCAGCTTTTTATTATCAATTATTTATTATAATATTGCATGGGAACTTTGCCATTCATTTCTTATATAATATTTTACTTTTACACAAAAGTTATTATTATGTAAAGTTTCTTAATTATTCTTGAGTACTAAATTTATATACATTTTGTTTTATATCGCATGACTGTACTAATAAATCAATAATAATTAATGCAAAGTAAATTGAAGTATATTTTAATTTATAATTATTTTACAAACTTAATTATATTTTATCAACAGTTAGTTTCATTTCATAATCTTTATATTCTTTTTTAATTTATTTTTAATTTGTTTCATGAATATTAATAGATTTAATGGCATTAACAAGGATATATTTATTTCCCTGCTATATTTCTAACTCTGATGTTAATTCATTTTATTCAAGCTTATACAAATAATTTTTGGCACTACTCACTCTCTTATTTAATTATAGCATTAACTATTTTTTTTTAAATAAAAAAGATATAATGAAATATATTTTTATGTGTTTCTTGAATTGCTACTTATTAATAACTTATTAAATTGGGTTTTACAAATCAAGAATGGATAATTTAATTTATCATTTTTAAATTGTTAATCTTATTACATCTTAGAAATTCTTTTTCTTTACAAATTTAAAGTATTATCAAAATAGAATCAAAATGGGAAAATTACATAAATACAATACAAGTATAAATATACTTAATAATAACAGCCACATTTAGCAATTAGCAATAAAATTATATTTGATCTTTTCAACTTTTAATTTTAAATGATTTTGAAAAAATTATTAATTTAATATTAAATATAAATTATACATACTTTTAGTAAGCAAAGTTAGCAAAGATATAATAATCAAATAGTGGTTAAATTATTTACAGAATACAAAACATATATATTAATTATTATAAGAAATGGAATCAAGTTGCTTGCTTGAATGGAGCGGCATATATTGACAAGAGCAACATTCTCAAAATGATAGATTTAATATTTTTTCTAAGCGAGAATTCTCTCTCAACCCCTTCACACCCGCCAACACCCATCTTCTCACTTAATACAACGATAACAATTCTTCTCATAGTAATTATTGGCTTAGATACTTAAAATCTTATAAAACCATTTTCAGAAGTATATTTTAAAATCAAAAATGCTGAATATAATTACCCTATCAGAGCACATCGCATTAATACTTGTTCAAGACGAGACCCCCCCCCCGCCCCCGCCCCTCTCAGACCTAAAACGAGACCCCCCTCCCACCCTAACTAGACCCCCCCTCCCACTTCAACAACATCCCTATTCATATGAAAATTTTGATTCTCGATGTTTAAATCATTTTCCTTAATGACATCTCGATCTCATAATATTTTTTTACATAAAATATATCATTTTTTTAAAAATATTTTTCCAAAAAATCATATGCTACACTTTATTAAATTTCTTATTTTACAACTTTCTCTTCGTCCACCGACTTTTTTACTTAGATGCTCCCATAGGAAATTAATCAAAAGAATATTTCTATATGACTCGGTAATGATATAATAAAAATTATGAGCCAAAAAACTCTTACAACTAACTTTATTTTAAAAAAATTCAATATAAACACTCTATTAATCTGTATTCAATATGATTAATTTTTATAATAAATTTTCCTAATTTTATATAATTATTACTAATAATATTTTTACACAAACTAATAGTTATGGAAAAAATTCATTTGAAAAGTATTTAAATAAAATCTATTTAAACATGTATTATTAAGATGTTTGTAAATGGACTGATTTAAATATAAATAACTTCTTGATTTATTTTTATATAGTTAGTTTTTTTTTTAAATATAATAATCCATGTTTAAATAGATTTTATTTTAATACTTTTCAAATGAATTTTTTCCATAACTATTAGTTTGAATAAAAATATTATTAGTAATAATTATTTAAAATTAGGAAAATTTATTATAAAAATTAATCATATTTCGAATACAGAATAATAGAGTGTTTATATTGAATTTTTTTAAATAAAGTTAGTTGTATAAGTATTTTGGCTCATAATTTTTTATTATATCATTACCGAGTCATATGGAAATATTCTTTTGATTAATTTACGATGGGAGCATCTAAGAAAAAAAAGCCGGCGGACGAAGAGAAAGTTGTAAAATAAGAAATTTAATAAAGAGTAGCATTTGATTTGTTGAAAAAATATTTTTAAAAAAATGATAAATTTTATGTAAAAAAATATTATGATATCAAGATGTCATGAAGGAAAATGATTTAAACATCGAGAATCAAAATTTTCATATGAAGAGGGATGTTGTTGGGGTGGGAGGGGGTCTAGTTATGGTGAGAGGGGGTCTTGTTTTAGGCCTGGGAGGAGGGGTGGGGGGTCTCGGTTGTACAAATACTCATCTTATTAAAATTAGATATTAAATTGGAATTTCGTTGAAAACTTTGAGCCAATATGAAACTCAAAATAATATAACAGTTACGATGGCCATATATAAAGTATATGAATTTTAGTTTAATTTTCTAAAACTTAGAGGTAGCCTTATGATAATTAAAACCATATCACCTATTAATCATTATAATAAATTCATGTTATAACAATTAAATGAATATCATTATGAATAATTTTTAGGTAGAAAATGAAGAACGGCTGTTTCATTTTTTCAAATATCTCTCATAAACTTTTATATCCTTGCATTTCAGTATTCTTGACTATCTTCTAAGTTCGTTTCTGATATTTGTATTTACCTTCTTC
>ARYC01008063.1:0-16699 GCA_000711775.1 Oxytricha trifallax
TTTTTTTCTAATATTAAATCAATTCTATATTTGCTGAGCTGACTGTTTTCATTTCATTCAAGTAGTAAAAAATACCTAAGCCATAAATAGCAAACTTTGTTGAAACTTCACCCTAGAACACCTTAAGAATTTAGTTAGCACAGTCGCAGAGTTCTTCATAAGTGTTTCATAATAGTATCAAGGGTCCCTTCTAATATTACTAACGATTCTTAATTGTGAAAGCTCATCAAAAATAGACTTTTGCTGATGAATATGATGAACTTGAAAAAAGCAAATATTAAATTTGTAGTTTTTAAGAGAGTCCACCTTCATTTAAATTTAACCTACAAAGATGTGATTAAAACACTCCTCTAAAATTACCGGCGTCGGTTAGGAATCATTTTATGATTCTTGCTTATTACGATTACAATTAAAGTATTTAAGTTTTCGAAGTCACTTTTCTCATTAAGAAATTCTAATAATAATGATAAGTTATATCTTACTTCGTAGATGGGTATATTTGAGTTTGCCTTCATTACCAGAATTATAAGTCCATTTTTAACTTGCTAATATACATTGTAAATAAATATTATAGTTCCTTTTAAGTAGGTACTCACTTTGAAGTATAACGAATGAAAGTAAATTTTAAGTAAAATAACTATTTTATATTTTAATCAGGCATTTCTATTCTAATTTGCCTACATCTATATTTTGAAAGATTGCCTAACTTATCGTCGCCAGATTTAAAGGTAAAAAGAAAAAACTTTGTAGAGAATTTTAATTAATTTCAGCTCTGTCAATTCATTTTAGGCGAAACGTAGTAAGAGGCTCGAAATGTATGATTGCAAATTAGGGCTTTTATGAAGCAATCTCAAAATTTAAGATTTGGGAACTTCAGAGATTTTGACAGTGAGCGATTGAATAATTTTAATGAGGTACTGTTAAAAAGTAATTGAAAACAGTAAAATCAATTAATTAGAGGCTTATATAAGTTGATTAGCAGCAGTACATAGTTGCTGCATATCCCTTATATAGTAATTTACTTACCCAAATACGAAAGAAATTTAAGCATTTTAATCTGCTTTGTCAACTCATAAAACTTTTTAATTTGACAATTCCAGCAAAAGGTCGCATAACAAGTAATAAACTTCAAGTTGCGAATGAAATAAGTGTGAAATTAGGGCTTAGCGATTGATGAAAAAATCACCAAATGAAATCTAAATTAATTGAGTAATATTGAAACTTGATGACAAATAATACAGGAAAAGGAAATTTTCTTTGCTATTTCATATTAGCACTACTTTAAATTGCCTTGAAACTCTCTTCAAAGTCTTATTTACATGTTTTGATAAACAGTATATAAGATGAGTGGCTACTCTAAGTTGTCTAACTTTTAATATCAAGGTATTATCCAAGCAAGCTTTTTGAAAGAAGTAATTGCTGCCCGTCATAGTGTTGAATTGCAAAAGTTCATGCAAATTCTTTAAATATATTTTATCTATGAATCATGCTTTCAAGTTTGCTATCTGCTGGAGCAATTCCTGTTGTGCTTTAAATAAATGTTATCATAATTTATTATATCTATTAATTCCCAGAATCCTCTAATAATGAGCTTTTCAAAGAAGTCGTGGCACGGTACAATATAGTGATTTTCAAACTAGCAAACTAAATCATTAAATAAATCTTTTTACCAAACAATCAAGTATAAATGTGAAAGAAAGCGCTTAAGGTCCCTTTGCTGATGTCTTTACTTTATATAAATTATCGTACTTTGAATATTCCTGAAGACTCCAGCATGCAAGTAAAAGACCAAACTTTATTAATTTTGAGGTATTCTCAATAAATATCATTGATAAGAGCAGTGAGAACAAGAGAGGTCTGGTTAATCTACAAATGAGATATTTCAATTTCCCGAAGTTTATGATCTCTTTATGAGAAGTATTTTTATATTGAATTATGCTTTAAAGTTGATATAGGTCAAAATAAACGAGTATTAGTAAAGAGTTTGTCCAGAGTTATTTATAAAATTTTAACGCTGTCTTTAAGAAATAGAAATTCAAAAGAAGAGCATGTGAATTAGGGTCTGGCCCTCTAATGGTAACTCTTTTATGTTAGAAGAAGCTGCCAAGTGGAACTTAAGAATCTGGGATTAGGTGTAATTTTTAAGTTCCTTTTCGATAAGCTGGATATCTCTAGTCTTGACTAGTTCGACAATGTGTTTTTGTTAAAGGTAAAGCTAAGCCTCCACAATTTTATTGTAGAATTTATTATCTGAGATGAGACACTGATTCAACTTTTAGATTAGTTTGAGCTGATAACCCTCATCAAGATCTGCAAAGTGCTGGATGGCGAAGTGCGATAGTTTAGAAACGTCAGCTAAAGATTAATTGTGTTATTGAGAGTTCTCGTTCGAGGATTTGGTTTAAGGCTTCAAGAAACCTTTGTCAATCAGTGCTTACAATTCTAAACTTGATCCTCTATTTTAGAGATGTGAAGCTTTCTTAGTCTTTCATCAAAGCAGAGCCCTTTTTAAAGAATATCTCTTCACTCGGATAAAGTTTTTCGCAAGCTCACAATCTAGTTCACTTAGGGGGTAATCAAGTAGCCGTGGATGATCTTGAATATCCTTGTAAGTTTTTTGAAAGTTATTGGTAATCACACTCAGGGTTCTTTTAGACTCAGCACACAGGTCCTTGGCCTGTGATTGATCATAATATTTTTTTAACTCCGCGTAGGATTGTTTACTTCTCGTCGAATCTTCCTTGTATCGAGTTTTCTAGTCTCTTTTATTTAGGTCTGCAGATGTCTTTTACTTTACAGAATGCACAGACATGGTTGATGATAGTTTAGATTGAAAGCGAGAATCATCGCTATCGTAGAGTGAACTTTGAGAGGCGCTCATTTTGAAATTGTGAATCTGTGATTTCTTAAACTTAACTAATTTTAAATTAGAATTGCTTAATTTTAATTTTAGGCATCAGCATCGAATGTGATAATATAATGGGGAGGGGTCAATCAATAAAATGACAACAAAAACTTTTTCCAAAAATATCACAAAATCCTGTAAAAAGTGTGATTAATCACAGGAAAACGATAAAAATCACAAATAATCACCAAAAAAATCACAGCAAAAATTTCATTTTTTTGGGGGAAAAAATCACAGAGGCCCCCTACTTTTTTGGAAAATTTATACTCATTAAGAGATCATTTCAGAATCAAAATAATCTTTACGACTAAACTCGCTGTTTTTCTAATAGTTAATGTGATTATTATTATTTTATTTTTAATTGGCTATAGGGAATATCATTTATGGAGTAAATTTCTCAGAAAAGATCACATCATCATTTTCAGATGAGTGATAGTTAAGCTGAGGAGAGCATTTTGAAGATCACACCCCATGAACTAGGAGGAAAGTTCAAGTCCAAAGTTGACATATACGCCTATCTAACTGAGATTCGTAATAATTACTACCCCTGACATTTATAGTGGGATACTACATGTCACCGATCGAGGGCATCAACAGAGAATACCTCCGTCTGATTTTTAAGGGAAGTAAGAGGCTTCTGAAAATGGACCAGATAAAGATGTAAGGTGCCAAAGTACGATGAACTTTAAGTAAGGCAACTATATTTACAAGTGTGTGACGACCAAGAGCTCAGCATCTACCTGCCTGATATGTCAGAGAAGTCCAAGCCTATTGACAGGCAATACTTCTTCAACGTTCTAAACACAATCCAGCCCGAGTATCTCTCACACATCATCAACAAGTCAAGGGTGAGTAGGACGGTGGTGATGGGCAAGGTCAAAAGAATGACTACTTACTCACGACTGGTTCTCCCAATTGACCAGCCATACATTCATCTCAAGTAACTTACTATATCTTAAACTAACTAAAACTTAGAAAAATCAGGGAGGACCATGCAGCTCTTGAAAGCT
Organism: Oxytricha trifallax; assembly: GCA_000711775.1. NCBI lineage: Eukaryota > Ciliophora > Spirotrichea > Sporadotrichida > Oxytrichidae > Oxytricha > Oxytricha trifallax. Next base: position 3,916 of record ARYC01008063.1, read on the forward strand.
TCAACGAAATTCATGAAGGTCAGGAAACCTAAGCAGTCGCCTCCAAATGTTTTGTCGCTTAAACCATTCAGGGGAATAGAGCATGCCTCAGCTAGTAAAGGTACGAAGCCAATTGATGGAGCTCGCCTGATAGAAACGAAGACCACAATGATTGAATCTTAATCCGACACTGGCATGATGAACACAAACGCGATTAGATTTATCATATGAGTTTTTAATAGCATAATTTAAATTAAGTCACAAATCAAACCTTTTCAATTTTTTCTTGCATATTTCTCTTATTGTTCAGTCATCTATGCTACAGAATACTTACTTCAAGACACTTTTAGCATAAAATTTCTGGTCTTGTCCAACGATCTTCATTCTCTTGAACTAGTTCTTGAGAACTGAAAAATAGTTCTCAATAGGGTTATATTGAGGAGAGTATGGTGGAGTAAATATGAGAATGATGCCCAACTCCTCAGACAACGCTTTGATCTTTTTGCTGTGATGAACTCTTAAATTGTCAAGAACGAAAACGAGCTTACTTGTGATATTTTATTCATACAATCCTAAGAAAAAATCATAGAACTTTTCAATGTCAACTGATCTATCATAAGTGTAGTATAGTTCCAAACCACTGTCAGGAGATACCCCTGCAACTACCGCTATGCTTTTCGAGAATTGTAGTTTATCTTTCACAATTATATTCAGATGGCGATTACTAAACTCTTGCTTTAGATTAGTAGAGTAAATGAATATCACCTCATCAACAAAAACTATTTTCCGTCCTTGTTGAAGAGCAATGGTTAGCTATGATTTCATCTCTAAAAATAGCCCATGTGTCTTAAGTTTTTAAACTGGGCCCATATATTTTCCCACACTTATAAACTTTAGCTTTATTCCTTTTTCTTAATAAATTCGAGATAGTTTGGAGGGAGAAATTTTTATCTCTGGGAATCTTCTGTGAAAACATCACGCATCTCTCTGCAAGAGTCATTCCTGCCTGACTTTGTAGCGTGTTCTAGTTTGATAGGAATTCAATATTGTCTTGGGAAAGCTTATATTAGTTTCAGATTTGTATATTTGCATAGGCCTATGAACTTTAGAATCTACAGATTTTTTGAATTATAGAGCAAGGAATGCTAGTAAGTTCATGAATTAATTTGAAGCTTAAATACTGGTGAGTCTTGAGTTGGATTCAAGCATTTAAACCTGAGAAACAGTATTAAGTCTTGCACGTTAGTCAATGAGCCTGGATGATTCAGCATTAGAAAACTTTCGATAAAGTTGATTGAGTGGGTTAGTAATTTTGATTTCAAATTTAAAAGTGATTTTTTATTGATAATTGAAGTGTCATTATCAAACTTTGCCTTTAAGTGGACCTATAAATTTTATGTCTAAATTGCCAAAGTTGCCTTTTATCAAGGTATCAAAAGTTCACAATCTTTGATAAGAACTGTCAGGTTTCAATCATTTAATAGAGCATTACTGAATTGCGAGTCAATCAAAGATGAATTTTTTAGTTTGAATAGGTTCTAAATTGAAATTGTATTAGGAATTCAGCTCTATCCTGAGCTTTTGTTAAACTACTTTGATAATCATCAGAAGCTTACATTCGAGGTAATATTGTACTATTTAATCCTTATTCAAACTTTATGCTTCATTTGCTTTGGGACCTCATTTTCCCCCAGGGACCTCAATTTCCTCAGGACCTCAATTTCCCCAGGGACCTCAAAATCCTCAGAGCAGTCTTAGAACTTTGAGAATAGAAAATTTAGATCATTCGAGATTTTTTAGTGTCAATTATGGAACGATAGACTTCAATTGGGCAAAGACTCCACTATAAAACATATCAGCAAAATGCTTATAGCTGTTTTCCTTTTAGTGCTCTAGCGTAATGGTGGAAGCTCCATGCTAAAGGTAGCTTACTATCTTTGACAATAATTGCATGCTAAAATTGCAAAACAAACAATTGTCAATGACAAAAAGAGGAGGAGAATAAATAAAAGTATTGAACGAAGCAAAAGCTTAATATATATATTCTATAATGACAAGCTCTGCTTCTTTTAATGCTTATAATAAACAACTTGATTCTTTCAAGAAACAATTAGAATGAATGATATAACAATTATCATGAGAGGATGTTTGAATCGAAAAATCGTTATCATAATCAATCAGGAGAGTGGGAAACTTGATTGCATCATTTGGGCTTATATAACCAGGATAATTAGAGACTGAATTGTAAAGTCAAGGTAGATAGGATAATATAAATATACAATATTAATTATTATTTCTATTTCTTGAATTTCTTAAAATTTAGAGTAATTCATAAAGAATAAATATTATTTATATCTAAATTTAATGATATTGCTTCTTCAAGTAAGTTTAATTTTGCTTAGCTAACCAACCTTTAAGATAAGTCCTGGTTTAAACAACAATGGATCATAATCTATAAAAGTCATAATTACAGATACAAATAAAAACTCTATGAGATCTACTTGCTATCTAAACATCAAAGTAATGACTGAGGATGAGGTATCATCTTTAATTATTCATTGAAAAATGGTTATAAACCATCGGTCACTAAATTAGGCTTCTCTCCAACACTGACTGCTAAGCTATATTCATTCGATCATAAAGGATACTTGACAATTAAGAAATTTAATAGTTTTGCAATATAAATAAAACAAATTTAAAATTTAACTTTATTTATTTTTCAATTAAAACAAAAATTAGTAAAATAGCACAATTTATAAAATTATAAAATTGGTCTATATTGTATAATTTTTTTCTTTTGCAATTTATAATAAATATTAAATTTATTCTCATTTTCAATTCAGTTTTAATTGTGTAATATCGAATACTGCTGAAATCTTAAAAAGAAATTTTTTATATCTTAGTACCTCCCTAAAAGAAAAATAATATGGTACGGGGGCCGGGACGTGGGTGGTGGGGGGAGCGGCGCGTGTACACGGCTTTTTATAGATGACAATTAATAAAAATATAAAGAAATTCAAAAATTTAATAAAAATATTTACCTATATAATAATTTGTATTGGTAAAAATAAATATTAATATAAATATCAAAAATTGGCTTTAAAATTTTAATAGATAATTAATAATATTTTGCTAAAGCATATTGATTCATTGGTGAATGTTATAAAATCTCATATTAGCAATTAAATAACTCTATAATCATATATGCGAATCTATTTTATCTCTTTAGTAAGTTAATGTAGCAATGCTTGAATTTCGTAGAAAATTTACATGCATTAAGAAAGACGTAATTATTTGCTAAGTTCTTTTTAATGGTTTAAAGATATAAAATTTTAGATATTTGATCTGCTTAATTTTACTCAAAATTAATGTTTGCTTTATTTAATCAATATATTTAATTGGAAAAATATAAAGTATTAAATTTAATGAAGCCGTCAAGATTATTTAAAATTGAGGACCTCACTTTTAATTTGGAAGTAATAAATTTTGATTCAAGATAATTAGATTGAAAAATATTTGAATTCGATAATTTAAAACAAGATAATTGGTTTTTTATTTAAACTTCACAAACCCTGATTTGATTTCTACAAAGGTAAAATATTTTAATTTAAATTATCTTTTTATTAAGGGGATTAATATAATGCAGCTAATATTTATGTAAAATGGAAAATTTATAGAATAAAGTTCAATAAACCAATTGCTAGTGAGTTTTCTCTTATATTTAGCATCCCAAAGCAATAAGAGCCTTCAGATAATTAATTTTTAAAAATTTATTTTATTTAAGGTGGTAATGCTGCATTGTTAGGTGCACTTAAATATGCCTCAACCTCAACGAAATCTATTGTTGTTGGAAATTCAACACTAAATTTTTTATGTAAACTATTTAATCTCATTTATTTTCATAGGTCATCTTATTTGTAATACTTGTGGGGAATGATGAATGTTATTTAGATAAGATCCCAGATGCCATTATTCAATATTTATTTTCCAGAAAACGTAAAGATTAACATAATTTTTAAATTAATGTTAATAAATGCTCTATGCTTTGATTATATCAGTATCTTAATTTAATGTACTACCTTCACAAAATATAGACACACAATTATTTGATTTTAGAGAATAAACTCCTCTAAATTCTAGATTTGACTAAATGGATATATTTTTAATAAATTTCAAAAGTCAATAAATTTTTTTTAACTAACTGTTACTATATTCAAGTGTAAGTGTTGTTCAAAGCTTTGGGACCTTATTTTATTGTATTGTTGGATTTACAGCATCTATAAGCTTTTTAGCAGTTTTAAAAATAAAAAGAGTCAAAGAGTTATGAAAGCTTATAATTTTATTGGAAGACTTATATTTTTCAATTTGATTTTGAGATTTATTCAGTAAAATTATTAACAATAACAATCTTTCATAATAAATATTTTATATGAGTATATGGGGAAAATAATAAAATGCGATTTCAATCAAAATGACATACAAAGTAACATAATTATATGTGTAATTTAAAGTAATAAAAATTTGAGAACAAATTACATATTAGAATTGAAATTGTAAATTTATATTAAAAAACTATAAACTATAGATATTTTAAAATAATAGAAATATAAACATAAAACTAAATGAAAAAAATTTTAAAGATTGTTTGAAAATCTTATAGTTTAGTTAAGAATTCAATGTAAACTTACATATTAAATTTGCTTTAATAAATTTAAGTTTAAGTTAATTCAAGAAGGATAAAAGGAATTTAGTATTAATTCTCTAATAAACCCCAAGTGATATATTTTCATATCTTACATTAATTTTCTTGTTGACTATTAATATTACCTTTTCAATTTTTATAATAACATTCCTGAAAAAAAATTAAGAATAGCTCAATGATAAAAATGTTAGAGATAGGTTTGGTTCTTTATATAAATAAATAAATATAAACAAAATATATTCTTTATTGTATAATGCAATTTTCATGGAGAGACGTTTACTATTGCAAAAAACTGCTGTGTTAATGATGGGCTATCATTATTTTCTAAACTTAAAAGTTGGATTATAGAGGATTGCTCTTGTATATTTATCTTCGAATTGTGAAGCGATTTGAAACAGTAAAATTTAACAGAATAGAGTAATTCAATGAAGTGTGTATACTCGCAATTAGCTATTAATTGCTAATATTTACAGATTATGTTGACTACTATTTAATTTTATTTATGCAATTATAATTTTATATTGCATAAATCATACTGACTAGATTATTATTAACTGTAATTATACTAAAAAAACTATTTTATCTCGCCGTTAGAGCGAGTTAACCTCTAGATATTAAAATCGTCCAAATTCATTATTGTAGGAATACATTTGATTTTGGAAAATAAATAATAAATTAATTAATTAAATATCAAATTATTGGCAGTTAACTTTCTGGAAACCTGGACAATATGGTACTTGTTCGATAGAAAATTAAAAATTAGCTGGACTTTACTATTGGCGGTACCCCTCTATCGCATCCCTGAAGCGAGATAACTCGACTTTAATTTTTGGTGATTTGTTTAGTTGATTTTAATGCCAAAATTAAAATCAAGTTATCTCGCTTCAGGAATGCGATAGAGGGGTACCGCCAATATTAAAGTCCAGCTAATTTTTAATTCTCTATCGAACAAGTACCATATTGTCTAGGTTTCCAGAAAGTTAACTGCCACGAATTTAATATTTAATTAATTAATTTATTATTTATTTTCCCAAATCAAATGTATTCCTACAATAATCAGACCTTCAAATTTTAATTGAGTTAATTTTTTGTAGGAATCTGGTAAAAAAAACTCCATTAAATATTAATTTTTAGCCAAATTAATATAAAATTTCTTTAAAAGTCCCAAGGTTTATAAACTAGTTACTTTAATTAATTAATACTTTTTAATTTGCTAAGTTTAAATTCCAAATATATTTTAATCTATGACGACACTACTATACAAGATAATTTTGGGTATTCTATAATTGCTTTTACTGTTTTTAATATAATCGTAAACATGAACATAATTTAAATAATATAGTAAATAATTCATCATTTAAAGTGTTATTATAAAAAACAAAATTAATAATTTATATCTTAGTGGTTAAAATAAAAACTTATAGCAAACCTAAATTACACTTCCTTAACTATGTTAGAAATTTAAGAATTTGAAATAAATAAGATATTAATTTGAATACTATTCTAATCAACTAGATGCTTCTAATATATAAAATGATTCAACTTAATTTATATTAAACTCAAAATTCTCTTAGAAAGGTGAAATCAAGAATGTAGATGCAGCTCTGGAATTAAATTATAAATATAATTAGCAGTTATAATATATAATTAAGTACAAGCAATAATCTGATTACAGAGAAAGATGAGTTTACAAGAGATTTAGAAAATCAAAAATACTTCACTCTCTTCAATCAATACTTATTATATTTATTATTATGTATTCCATTATATATCTTTGATTAAATGTGAAGCCATAACGTATAAATTAAAGAACTCTAAGATAAAATCCAAATTAAAACTGTAAGCAATACAATAATAAAACAGTAATTTGATCTCTAAAAATAAGAATAAAGTTAAGAATAATCAAAAAGCATAAATTAAAGCAAATAAATTTCTTAAGTGAAACAAAGCATTGATGTAAGGGTTTCAAAAAGAATTTCATAAAATATTAAGCCTTATCCTGAACAATTCAAACATCATAAATTCAAGATGCTTTGGGAATTCGAGTAATTTTAATAATATCGAGACTAAATTTTTTAGAGAGGTATCAAAATAATGAAGATATAATACAAAAAGATCTCGTGATAAATATTTATATAATTTTTAATCATAAAATTTGAATTTAATTTAAAAATATTATTTTAAAGTTAGTTATTCGATTTGATTTTCATTTGACCTTAATGATAAACAAAAATTATGAATAATATTCTATTTTAAATTTTAATAAATTAATAAGCCTTAAAGCTATCTGTTGGATTTGTTTTGATTTTCTTAAATAGTCAAAGAATTTGGAATATAATTTTCAAATAAGATCTTTTATTTATCTTTCTATCATTAAATGATTGTTGGCATATAATATTTCTCTATATTTAGTATACAAAAATCAAATAGTGCAAATAAAAAATGCATAAAATTTTAGTGGGTAATAATGCTTAAATTATATTCTATATTAAAAAGAAAAATACTTGGATTTAAGTCTCATAAATTCAAATCTAAAATAATTTATTATATGTATAATTTATGCATTATTTAAGAATTTTTTTTGTTAATTATAAAAATAAAGAGAATCATAAATCCTAAAACAATATATATTAAAATCGTTATAATGAATATAAAAATTAAAATCAAATAAAAAATTTATTAATAAGACAGATCTTTAAAAAGTTATAAATCTTGAAAAGAAATTTTTATTGTAAATTTCTGAATTGATCAAATATTAGAATCCAATTAAATGATAAATTATAAAAATTATATAAATATCTCTTTCATTTTTTTCGCTTTGATGTAATATTTATAATAAATATTAATAATAATAATAATATGATCACATTGAGGTCTCTGAGGACCCCGATCTTATATATATATATATATGATGATATATAAGGGTCAAGCACTTTAAATTAAATCCCATATCTACTGTCTTATGACTTTTTATTTTTTTAAGATTGATTCTTGTCTCTTTTATCTTTATCTTTATTTATGTAGTTAAGTCTGGATTGTAGTCTATCTTACTTCTCTCTCTTATGAAGTTTTATATTCGAGCTGCTAACTTAGATAGGTTAGCTTTGAGTTCTATTATATCAATCTGGATATGGGGAAGATGTTTCCAGTTCGCTTCAAATTCTTGGCCACATTTGCATTAAATTAGTTTGCCAAAAGCTTTAGATTGGTGATGTATTAAGACCATTAACGAATTAGGCATGTATTTAGCAATCATTTTTGCTCTGAAGTATATGGATTTTTGGTAACCTACAATATTCATAAACTGTGTATTTGAGAAATGTATGATTATTTGTCATAATATTTCGTATTTTTTTATCCAATCATCTTGTATTACTTAGAATGTTGAGACTACTAGATCGTATTTTTCTTGAATTGAAGATATTACTAATAGGTCTGTTAAGAAGGATGAGTGGTTGAATATATTAATTCTATTTGGATAGAATACTCTAAGAAAGGTATCCCCTCTCTATATGAAGGCTGCTGCAATTCTATCAATTCTTGTATATATTGTGGCTTAGCTGATGCTAATATTTATGTTAGTTTAGTTTAAACTCTTGAGAATATATATTGTTGATAGATTGTTCAGTAAAGGTAGTCATCATTTTTGAATCTGATTTAAGTAAGATGTTTTCTATTCACTTTGTACTTCATTTATGATCTTTTCGAAGATTTTAGTTAGGTGTTAACTTGTATTGAGTCCTAGATATCTAAATTTCTTCTTATTTTAGAAGAGATTTAAAAAGTCAAATTTTTGGGTACTTTTATCAACGAATCTATCATCGTTGATAAATAATCCATATATTTTGAAATGTTCTCTGACTTTTTGTTTAATGACGTCTACATTACCTCCTGGATCAAATTTGGATGCAATGTCATCTGCATATTCTTTGTTTTTCTTTCTTATCTTAAAATTTAACCTCGAATTTTCTAATTGCGTTATCTAGTAGTAGAACAAAGAACAATGGAGTGGTTTTTCCCCCTTATGGCACTCCTCTACTTATTGAAATTTTTGTTCCTTACCAGTATAGATGATAAATATTGATAATTTAATTAAATTAATAAATTAAACCAATTTATCTCACTAATAATTATTTTTTTAAAATATAAATTACTTTACTTTTCGATTAGTAAAGAAATAAATTATACAACTAAATTCTTTTAATCTCTATATAAATTTATAGAATTTAAATAAATAATATACTTTCTAGACTTCTTTAACAATTAAATTTATAAAAAAATTTTTATTTATTGAAAATATATCATTCTCAGAAATTTAATCTAAATATGACTGAAAATTTTATTAATTATTTTTAAAAGATATCATTGCCACTATGAACATATAACCAATTTTATTGAGATGTAAAAATTCTATTTCTCTGAAACCACTGTTTTTAATATAATTCCTAAGTTAACTTCAAAAAAATTTGAAATAAAAACCATAATAAATTGGGTTATTATTTTCTCGTCTATATAGTAAATGATTTAATTTTTATAGGTCTTTATTATATTAAATCTAGGTTCTGCTTTAAATTGAGCAAAGTAATTGGGATTAATATCTTAATCATATTATATCATTCTCAATAATTTATAAAATAAATTATTGAGAAAATATGTATATATTTATATATTAGTCAAATAAATCCGAATTCAATCAAGTAATTTAGTTAAGAAAATAAAATGGTATAATAAATTAGTATTTGAATAAGCTACTGATTACATACTAAGTTATTATATAAATTCTCTCATAAAAAAACCTTATATTATTTATTATTAAATAATGACGCAACGTTTGTTACATTTCAAAATATCTATCTTCATTATTTTATCGCTTTTTTCTTGTATTAGCATCCAGTAATATTTAATTATAATATGTATATTTATATTGTTTTGCTGGTAATTTTCCAAAACTAATTGGGGGACACTTGGAGATGTACGATTAACAGTAATGGACTTAGACAGTATTTAAAACATTATTTTGGGAGGGCATACAACTGATACTTCTATCGCACTTTCTTCAATTCAAAATTTTCCCCAGTAATATTTTCAGTAATTGGCAATACCGTCATTTAAATTCATGAAGGTTATTGACTAGTATAAGGGCGTAGTTTGGATACCTTACACAACTAATAACTCAGAGATATCATAAAAAATTTAAATATCATTATAAATTCGTATTGGTGGACAGCTACTAGTTATTATTTATAGTCCTAAACTCATAGAATGCCAATTTTAAAAGACAATATGTAAAGACCATTACGTTTTAATTTTTAATTAAATTAATTATATATATTCACTTAGCTAATGAATAAAAATATTGTAACAAGTCAGATATTTATACTTCGGAGTCATGCTTAACTAATACTTTATAGAGCAATTTTTTAATTTCTAAATTTTGAACAAATGTCTTTAAGAATGCCTCAACTCTTTTCTTCACTTCCTGTTTCTTTTCACTAATAAATTTAAATTTCCCTCTGTCTACAAGATATTCCAATATTATTAGAACTACCGAATATATGTCCCAATATTTGTCTCCACTAGTGAGCTTGAGTGAAGAATTTATGTATTTATTATTAGGGCTTGGCCTCGAGTTTGAAACGTCATTACGCTTAATGCAATACTTATAATTTCTGAAAAATATTTAAAATTCTGGGTCGTTGTCAAGCAAAAAATTATCAGGCTTAATATCTTTGTGAACAATATTATTTTCATGTAATTCTTAAATTGATTAAAGCATTCCAAGCATTCCAAGATTTAATAATTACTAATCAACTCTTTTGTTTAAGATTTATTTAAGTGTGACTTAGAAGAATCATGTTATTGTTATAATTTCTTCATTCTCAAGTTTTGCTGCCAGTATTTGATTTTGATATTTAAGCTACTTTAGCTTGAATAATTTCATAAATTTATATTAGTCCAAAAGTCATCATATTCATGTTTATTATCTAGAAATTCAGCAAATTTATAGCTTGAGTAATTTTTCTTTTAATCTTACAGTTTTAAGTCAATTTTTCCAAAACTCTAAATTACCAAATTTTCCTAAAACAATTTGTGCATAAAACAGTTGTATTTCTTGGAACAAAGTTTGATAAAATTATTTTTTATTTGATTACTCTGATTCGTCTTGTTCAATTTGATTATTGCAATTTTAATAAGTATTAATTTATTCTTCCAAATTGTCATTATCTAAGTTTTCATCTTTTTATTAAATTTCTTCTATCATTAGTTAGTCAACATAAAGTTCGTAGTAATTTAGGGTCTTTTTAATTTTCTAATTTATTAATGATCCTTAGTATTATTCAAGCTACTTCCCTTTAAAGACATCCTAGAATAATTATAAATAATAAATTAAACTTACTTGAGGTTTTATATTTATTGTTAGTAATACTTGTTCATTGTGATCTTAGAAGTGTCTTATTAATTATTCTCAATCTTTGTTTGGTTAGAACTAGCAATCTTTCACATTACACTTATACCAACCTTCTAATTTTGGTAAAATTATATATTTGCCTTTTTTTATTTGTGCTCATATCTGTGCTTCCTAAATTATTCTTCATTGTATATTTTGTTATATTCAAAACCCCAAAACCCTTTCAGTAGTTTGATTGAGTTTTTGATTGATAAAAGTAGACTATTAGTGCATACTTTATTAGGGTTTTAATAGGGTTTATGTAGGGGTTTAATGTTTAAATATTAGTATTTTAAGTGAGTATAACAAGCGAATTTTTAAATAATTTCACACAAACATAAGCTTAGAGTCATGTGGCAGTTCTCTGAATTTTATCTTTCTTAGTTGATGATTGATTGTTTCTATTGTTTGTTAATTCTCTTAGCTTGGCTTGATAATAGTTGAGTAAGCAAGTTCTCTGAGACTCCATTTATTTTAGTTTTATCGAGATATTGTTTGATTCTTTTCTTAGAATCTCTCTCACCCCTGCAGCTAAAGTAATCGTTTCTTGGCATGTAGCTCTCTATTATTATTACTGCTAGAGCCCAGATATCGCATTAAGTGTCTCCATCTCTCCAATCTTCTCTCTCTGGGAAATATCCAGGAGTGCCGTATAATTTCCTTGTGCTGAGGCTTGCACTCTTTGAGCTCTGTTGAAGTCAATAATATAAACTCTAAGAGGCTGAAAGTTCATCATGATTTCTCTGGCTTTAAGTCTCTATGAACATAACCTAGCTTGTGAAGTTCTTCAATCCCTTCAACTATCTGCTATACTATCTAGCTAATTTATCTCTGACATCTATTGTCAGATAAGAATTCTCTGTAAGTCATTTCAAGTAAAGGACGCCTGAAGGCTACATGATCTTTACCAAGTAAAATAGCATCAAGCTAGATGATATGCCTACACTCATTTAACTTTGCCTTTTAAAGAGCATAATATTCATTAGCAAATTCCATTTGGAACTTGTCATCAGCAAGGAAGTAATTGAAAGGATATATCTTGTAAGCATATTAGATCAGTAATGACTCTCTTCTCTAATTTATCTTCAAGAGTTAGGTAGCTTTCTAGGCAAGAATCTAAGTCAATAATTTTTAATATGGGAATCTTTATTGCCTCTATTTTAACCATGATTTTATTGATCTCAGAGACTGGAAAGTTCTTGACTGCTTTCTTCAATTTAACTTACTTCTAGACTTCAACTCTAAGTGACTGCACTGGGTTTCTTGATCTTCTCTTTTAGAGGAACCTATTACCTGTAGGTTCATGAATAAAGACAAAACTTTAATTGTGCTTTTTCTTTAAGTGCACTTTGAGGTCTCTAGTATGAGAATATGGCTTCTCACCAGAACTCACAGACATACTTCCCAGATTTCTTTTAATGCTTGAGATATAACCTTGGCATATCGTTGTGTATATCTCTCAAGTGTCTCTTATAAGTTGACTTTTAAGGAAAAACTTTATTGATTCTTTGCATTAATAGTCAACTTTGGCTGGTATTTATTAATGCTCTATGGAGGGTTGTTTAACCTCCTCCTGAATTTACACAGCTTCTATGATAACCTCCTACTTAACTTATATTTAAATCTCAAAGCTAGACTGGTCAAAGTTGTCATAA
>ARYC01008066.1:0-14853 GCA_000711775.1 Oxytricha trifallax
TTGCACGATTGGTAGAAGTATTACCAAATAAAGAATTCCCAGCCTCAGGTTTCTCCATACTATTGAATATTTACTGTTATTAGTCCTTAGACGTCATCATCCCATGATTAAGACCAGCGTTTTGTTGGCAGTAACCATGGTTTTAATTTTACAATCCCGTGTTTTCGTCTGAGATATCATCATAAAGACCTGGAATTGTTCAATCATGCTTCCTACCCCACGTGTCATTGCAACCTTAAGAGTTAGTTTATGGAACATTTCCATCACCAAGGAGTTAACCTTAGTTGATAGAGTGTTGTTAGTCTGGTTCAATCTGTTGAATTTAAGTACCGAGTCCCTTATCTGGTTAATTTTCATCATCCACGAGTACTACCTAAGTTTTTTCTTCATCAGTATCGAATTATTTAACACTTGATGGCCTCTACCTTGAATTGGAACCCGTTTGATTGCAATCCATTCTTGAATTCGAAGCATTTGCGTTAGCTTACCCTCTGTTTAAGGATAGGACCTCTTTGCTTTGATTTTAAGAAGGAAAATCAAGTAGTTTTGGCAGTTTTCTATGTTGTAAGAGCTACCTTTACTTTTGTCTCTATTCCTATCTGCGGGTAACATCTTCAGCGTAATACTTGTACATGTCATTACCAATCGTTTCTCTGCTCTGAGTTTACTTGAAGCCTTCATCTTGCTGGTAATTTTTCTGACCCTAGAAATCATTCATGCCATAGTTTATGTTGCTTCTAAACATTTCCTTTCTGTTTAAGTTGTACCCTGAAGGAAGCTGCTGCTGCATCTGATTCATGTTAGTTGACAATCTAGACTACTATTAATCCCTTTGCTGGTGATAGTTTTACGAGTAGTTTTGGTGAACTCCTTCATAGAATTACTGTTGATTTGGGTAATTTGGAATTGTTCCGATAGGTGTAGTTCCATAAATTTCAGTAGGATTTCTCTGCTAGAATTAGTTCACTGATGAGAGAACTTGCTGGATTTGCATCTTGTCCTGGTACTGTTATCTATGTTGCTCATGTACATTGTCAAATGCTTGCGACTATCTTATAGAATGGGAATGCTGATAAGGATTTGCTTGGCTTGGCTGTACATAATTAGAAATCCTTGAGGGAGTTTGTGAAAGTCTATAGCTCTGCATCAAGTCTTCGTCTTCCATTTCTACATCTTAGTCAGAATCACTAATCTATATCATGCTGTTGAGTGTAAGTCCTTCAAACATTACAGCGTTGTCATGATCATTTGAAAGCTAGTTAATTTTTCTGATGTAGAATGATGGGTGTTTAACAATCACTTTCCTATAAAGAAATGTTAGAATTTAAATCCACTTACTGAAGAGTGTCATTCTTTTTGGAGCTGCAGTGCAAAAACCTGTTCTTGAAAGCTTCTAAGTGGAGAAACCATGGCGAGTTCTCAAGCAGAGCTTATTCTCTGGCAGACAGTCCATCTAGATTTTTGATTGGAAGTCTCTTTACTTGGTCTTTTAGGGCAAGAAAAATTTCGTCATCATATCTCTGTTGTTTTGAAAGATAATTATCTGGCCAAGGAGGATTTCTCTATGCTTAATCAGCGAGGCTTTGAATAAGACCCATTACAATATTTAGATCATCAGGGATCGACCAGTTGAGTGCCATTACGAGAGGATGGAATTCATTCTCCTTCAGTTGGAGATAACTATAGAATTTTAATCTAAAATATGCTTACGTTGATTCATAAATCTTGAAATACTCTGGGTAAGATTTATGGATAAGTTCCATAAAAGTTTCATGAAGACTTTCGAGTAAATTTTGCACAAATAAAAGATCTTTCCTTAAGTTTGTGCGAAGGTCTGAATTGTTGGGAGGGTTTTTGACCAAGGTGACGAGTGTGTTAAACTGATAGATTGTGTTAATAATGCTTAGAGGCCTGTTAGGATATCCCTTCTAAGCTACAGACACACCATTTTTTATTTAGCCTATGAGCATTTACCCTAAAATATTTAGCTAGCATTAAATTCTTACTTAAGATATCAGAGCGTTCTTAAATAAATTTATTGGCAAATCTATCAAAGAATTCAATAATGTAGTCGAAATTCTTGTAGGTCGAAAGTGGGGTCTTGTAGTAAATGACTAAGTCATTCGGAACTTCCTTCCATGTCTCACATTTCGAGCTTTTTCATAGGTGAGTCTTATCACTTGATTCTGAAGATATCCAATTCCTCAATGCAAATCAATGTACGCCTGATGAAGATTAGTTGATGAGTACCTATAAATTAAGTTAGACAAATGGAAATGTTACATAGAAAAGAAACGCACGAAAAATTAACGAGCCCTGTATTGGAAATCGTCGTAATTAGTATAGAATAGTCTTCTCCATTTCATATCTTAGCTTGCACCCATAGAATCGCACTTCGAATACCTGCTTCATACCTGTAGAGAACGCGGGGTCTTCAGTAAAATCATGTATAAACACCTGGCAAGCTTCTTTCAATTCATTATTCTTCGAATCGATACTTTTGGGGATCAACACAGTCTTTTTACTGTACGAAGATTTGATCGTCAATGATTTATCAGCATTCTTGCGGATGACACCGAATATTGACTGAGGAATGTCTCGACCACGTTGATGGAAGATCAGCTCTACAATGATAGAGTTCCTGTCGTCTAGATAATCAGAGAAAAGCTTTTCGTTATCAGAAAACTATTGGCCGAAGCTGCCAAGCTCATAGAAACTTGCCTTATTGTAATTATTGTACCGAGCCTTTTGAATACATATGTTCTAGAGAACTCATCTAAGACAAGCCAGTCGAGAGCATGCAAGAGAGGAAACTTCATGGGGTTCAAGAAGAGGGGGTTCACAATAGCCTAGGGGGCTGCTTTGAAGAGTGCACATAGAAGCATACAGAATGATCTCCTTTCGATATAAACCAGGCCATCGCTCAAGAGGTTCACAAGCTGCATGAGTTAGTCAAGGTAAGGAGTCTAGTGTTGGCAATTGAGCACTTTGCTGCAGAAGTTTACATTGGGATTGAATGCATGCTTGTCCCTGTACTGGTAATCCTTGATTCTGTTTGGTTAATGGAATGAATCGATGAGGAGTAAACATTAGTCTGTAAACAGAAGCGTTAAAGAAGGGAGAACCAGTGTAATTGTACCAAGAAGACTCGAATTATCCTGTATGTACTCAAAACATTCATTAGCTTTCTGAATCATGAATGGGTATTGGAAAAATTCCGAGGGCAGTAACTCTTCAAATCTCTCCTTGAAATACCAACAGCGAGTGAATAAGAAATGGCTGGGGATCATGTCAAGCTTGTCCTTGACTTGGCTTTGAGATGCTTACTCAACATTTGAGCTTAGAGTCTTCTGGTGGTATTTCTTGCGAGAACTTAATGTGTATCTATTTTGCTCAAGGCTGTTTTGATTGGCATCGACATTAAGCATTTACTGGTCTTTTTTTCCGTCATCGGGATCACCACCACCAATATTATTTTAGTTGAGTGAATTGAGAGAGGTTTTCTGTCTCTTTATTCTCTGCTTTTCATTTTCTTTTATCACGTCTGAAAGGTCTACTTACTCAGCTTCTTACCAAGCATTCTCTTGTACGTTGTTTGAGTAATTAGCTGGACCTCTCGGTCTTTTTCAACGAAGCAAGATTTTCTTTTCATCTCAAGTTGATATTAGACCACTTTTTCGTTTGCAAAGAAGAAGTCAACAGCACAGGTTCCAGAGTTCATTTTTTGGGAATTCTAAAGCATTTCCAGAAGAGGGAACTCACCGAAGCAATCACTCTTCGAGTATTTCTTTTCGAACTGGGTGATAAGTTAAATCACCTCTATAAAGTATTGAGAGGTTTTCAGGTCTTCCGCGATGGTGTTCTTGGAATAGTATCATATTCCTCTTTTAGCTTTGCCTCAATCAATTCCCAATTGAAATTATCATTAGGATTGGGGGAACGCTTTAGTTCATGTTCATCATGCTTTCAGTAACACCACATGCAGGTCGTTCGTAGTTAGAAACTCTCATAGCTCAGCTGAATTGGCTTCCATAAGAGCTGATTTCCTGGTCTGGCTTTGGTGATGTCTGTCATATCGAGTCTCCCTTTCCTCTGAATGGTCAGAGTTGTTAAAATTGCTGCTCTTTCTCACACTGTAGGGTTGTTTTTAGCTGGGCTCTCTCTGGCTTTGAAGTCTGCTTCTTGAGGGCTCTGGGGTATAGCAGTCTCTTTATTTGGCAAACTTGCTCTTGAAATCGCTTTCGAAGGTGGTCTTCTTCACTGAGGGGATGTTTCTCAGGTTGTAGGGAGTGATCACGCGTTACTTCATCTGTTTGGGGGATTGTTGATCATCATCATCCTCATCATCATCATCTTCAACATAATGATTGACTTGGGTGCGACTTTTCGAAGAGTTTAGGCTGCTTGCTGCTGGTTTAGGTAGAGGGTTAGTAGGTGATGGGTTTGCACTTTGTCCCATTGAGGTCTTCTTCAGTCTCTCAGCTTCTTATACCACAGCTTCATCTGCCAAAGCCTCGATTTCCTTGACAAAATCTTGTTCTGCGGGATCGTTGTACTTGGCTTTGAAAGCATTCAGAAGATCAACATCATTTTTGATCTCGAGTCCTGAAATCTTGAGGAGTCTCTTGACATTTTAGTTGGTCGTAGGCTTGGTGAACTTCTTCTCTTGGTAGTCTGCGGGCATAGGGTAATTAACTTAAAATGAACTACCACTGATGGTATAGTTGGTCTGGCTTTGAATTGAACTTTTCTGGATCTGAATGTTGATGTTTTTAGATTAAATCAAATCATCCATGTCCTTGCGGAATTATTCTGCCTCGGCGAGAGTGAACGTAGACTGAGTGGCAGTGTTAATGCTAACCTGACTCATGATCTATGAGACAAAGTTACTGGCTGGCTTGCAAACGTACTCGGTCAGAATAGGGTTCATTCCTTTGCACTGGATCAGCTTCTTCATGAGCAAGGCGATGTTGAATGGATTTCCTGATGCGAGGAATTCGAGCAAGGAACAGTTGAAGAAGGTTTTGCTTGGAGTTCTTGCACTCCACAGTCACTTTGGCATGTTGCAGCATCAATCTGATGGCACGATCCCCTTACATAGCTGAAGAGATGTGCCTGAGTTTATCGAAATCGGTGTTGGAGAAGTTAAAAGTTCCTGTGGGAAGCAGGAAATCTTCGAAAATCATTAAATTAATTATAAAATTCTGAAAGATCGGACTTAAATCATAGTTCAAAATCTCAGAATGATTTTCATTGGTTTGATTTTTTAGTGTGATTTGAGTTATTAGTATTAACTATTAAACTTTAAAAGACTGTAATATATATAAACCCCTCACAAGGAACAGCACTTAGTTATATAGTACTCATCGATGTAGCGAACATTCTACATTCTTTCATCGCAGTCGATTCTGAACTTTTGATTTCTCTGCAATCAAGAGTTAGAGGAAATCAAGCAGAGTGCGTTGAAGTCATTGTAAAAGACTATACTCAAGTGGACATTGGTCGTGCTGGGCACCAACTTCCTCTCAATTCCTAAACCATTGAAGCTCACTTACACCTCAGGTACTCTCCTAAACAATGGGTAGGTGCCACCATCAACGATGTGCATTCTGGGTGGGCAAATCATCAGACTGCCATTGGAGAATGTTGATGAGCAGTATCATCGTTAGTCGATATTTCAAGTTTGGCAACTGATGACTAGCTTTGTTATGGCCTTGAGCACTACCTTCGAATGATTAGAAAGCCATAACAGTATACAAGGTAGAGAAACTCTAATGTAATGCATAAGAACCTGCAGATAAAGTAGAACGATGAGCTGTGGTAAGGCCTGCAAGACTTCATGAAAGAGCAGGGTGGGGTTTTCGATTTATCAAATCGTGAGTACTCAAACCATTAACCAATGAATGGATCCTTTAAGAATCCTTACCTGAAACGCCGAGATGCGAAGCTGGCGCTAAAGAAAATCTAAGTGGTTTAACAATACAAGGTATAGGGCATGAAACCCAAGGATATAGCACTTGAGATGGGTGTGGATCGACGATTTGTATACAAAGCAATCGAGAAGTTTAAGTATGAGGTGGAGCACCAGAGTGCTGAATCCAAAACAAAAGCAGAAGAATGGGAGGAAGAATACGCGGAGCACCCGCTGTTGCTGAAGGCGATTGCTACTATACTTGAACAGCAAGGCATCTACAAGATTACTGGCTGGCGCCTGCATCACAACTTGCTTGAATTGCAGAGTAAGGACTAAGAATATAAGAACCTAACAGTGCCCAGCGTTGCTACGCTATTAAAGGTATTCAAGGAAAGTTTCCATTTACGATTTGGCAAAGCCCAGAACGCCAATGCGAAGTATAGAGACCCATCCTTCAACGAGAAGAGGCTTTGGTGTCAAGACTGCTCGCGCAGCTATTCTTGGAGGACGCAGTGATCATATCAGTGGATGAATCAAATTTCAGGAGCGATTACATGCCTACAAAACAATGGAGTTTCAATTCAACTGCCCTTCACAAGGAAAACCAATAAATTGACTCCTCTCTGGCCCCTGCTGTTGGTAAGACCGAGGTTCTCGTCACCGACGATGTCATCCAGTATGGCGAGATGCTGGTTGGCTACTTAACATCGAATCGAACACATCTATAATCAATGGGGCCAGAAAGTATGATAAAATGAAGACCCCGAACACCACCCCATTTTTGAAAGACCAAGTTTCAATTCAAGATGAAAGTGACCTGAAAGCTGAAATTTTGAGACCCCAAGCAATTCTGGGAACCTCGAGGTAAGTATTGCTGTTTTTGCTTGACTATTTGAATACAGCGTCATCAGCAGCTCGAGAGATGTCAAATCTGATGGTAAGAGTTCTATAGTAGGTTAAGAAGACTAAATTGGCAATACTGCACGAATAGTGGCTGGATCTGGAATTGTTCCATAAAAAATTTCAAGGCAACTCGAAATCGATCTTTACAAAGTTACGGAGAAATCTTCCGCCTAGAGACAGCATATCTTTGAGGTTAAGGAGTAAAGCATCGCTGCCACCCCTGTCAAATGCAGCGACAAATACAAGTATACTCAGCTTTCACCTATCCTAGAAGCCCCAGAGGGCAGTGCTCAATAGACATCCCTGCAGAAGCGCTTCAGCGAGATCAGAATATAGAGCTCCTCCAAGAAATCAAGCAGCTAACCATAAACCCCTCTCAAATCTGCTTCTGTTTCACTCCATTGGTCCAGAACCTGGCCAGTCTCAGACTATAATCAACTCAACGCAAGGGCAGTGAAGTATTGAGCGCGAATGGCAATGAAAACATGGCATGCATCACTCCCCGACGCTTGCAGCTGTCCAGCAGGCCTCAAAGGAGCAGCGAAATCACAGAGAATCGACAGGAAGGTAAGCAAATTCTATGGATTTTGACACTTTTATAGATGATTCTAAGTTTCCTAAGTCCATTAAGGGGAGTAATCAAGCAACCCAAGCTGTAGTCGATGCAATTGAGGCCTTACCATCATTCACTTATACTCCCATCGCAGTCGCGAAGCAGCAAGTCAACCAGCGGTTGGGGTCTTACGGGGTCTTGGCTCGAAATTTCTCAATTACCAAGGAATCCACTAAGAGATAGCAATTTTCGATGAGCTTTGTGGCAGCTATCACCAAGGACCAGCTGATCTCTAGCCAAATCATTGAGGGGGCCTTCGATGCTGTGCTGTTTTAGAACTTCCTCTATCACACCCTGCGCCAGCTGCGCACAGACAAGGATCTCGCCCAGAAGAAGATCGTGCTGCTCATGGACAACGCGGTCATTCACAAGTATTCAGAGGTGCTGGAGACTGCTAGGAAGTTCAAGGTCACTGTCCTTTTCAACGCTAGTACTCACCCTGGCTTAACCCCATCGAGCAGTTGTTCTCCATACATCAAGAGGCACCTCCGCTAGGAGCAAGCAGACAGCAAGTAAGTATTTTGGGCCTAACTTTTCATAGGATCCACCTGGTGAAGCGGCTTTCGCAGATTCTGAAGGCAATGACCAAGACAGACGTCAACAAGCTCTGGGCTTTCAGTGTGAAGCAGTGGTGCAGCAGCATCAAGCATGGATTTGTGTGAGATTGATATGAAAGACGATGAGTTGGAGTGCAGGGACTATAGAAGCAACCAAATTAACCATAAACTGCAGTTGAATCGTCAAATTTATTGATTAAAAGCCCCCTTATTACATATCACACTTTTAAGTTTTAATTTTAACTAATCAAACAAAAATCCAAAAACCTCTCTCATTTTCGCTCATTCAAATCGTCATTTTGGCTCCTCCTCCAATAAAGGTATCGAATATGGTGCTCAAACAGTCGAGCAGGACTTGAAAGTTGCTGAGCTGGGGGTTTTAAAACATGGAGAATACGATAGGGTCTCAAATTTGACGAAACACTCATCAAGCAACGAGTTATTGACCATTTATGGTGATTCCACTCTCGATTACGAGAATTTAGGCATAGATGTCTATGATTTCCAATCATTTCAAAGTTGGACAGTAAAAATGACTATTGGGAACTAAACTAGTAAATCAGTTGAAAAATTCGAAGATCCTGCTTTAAAATCAATGATTCTTGTTGAAATTTGATCAAATTGACAATATACAGCTATAAGTGTTAAAATACAAACGAAATGTAAAGTTGGTTAAAATTAATTTAATATAATTTGGTTTTGATTAATTTCTACAATTTCCTATTTTTATCTATTTTAGCAATACTATATAATTAATTTAAAATACACAATAAATAAATTTATTCAAAATTATTAGAGATTTTAATAAAATCTAAGATAAAGCAGACAATTTAAATAATCTAGAAAATTTCTATAATTAAGTTTTAGAATTCGATCTTAATAAGGAGAGTAAGAAAAAGATTTACTGAATAATTTATAATATATATCATAAAATCATTGTCATAAAGTAAAAATAAACACAGTATGATACAAATTGATTTACTTAGTTTTATTAATCATTAAAATAAGCATATTAATTAATAATTTCAATTTCTTTATATATTTTAACTAAATCATTTTATTTACATTTATATAAATAATTAAAATCATCTTTTAATTATAATATTTATTTTTAATATTTTATGATATTTTGAAGTTTAGAGTTCTTTGAATACAAGCTTCTCAGAATAATAAAAAAAGAATAATATTTAAGACAGTTAAATTAATAGTATTTTATATGATTAAACCGTTTTTATTTAAAATATACAACAATTATTTTGGATTTTAATGATAAACAAATATAATATCTTACTTAAAAACTCAAATAAAAATTATGATATAATAATAAAAAGAAAAATATAATTAAAAATGAATACTTTTAATGGCTAGGAAGATGGAGCAGTTACACTCACGAAAATATAAATACAAAAAAAACATATCTACAAATTTTATTTTTTAAACGTTCAGCCTGTTAGAGTATTAGTGGCAAGTCTAAGTTGACACTTTAGGTGGGCAGTTCAAGGTATAAGTAATAGGGGTTCTGACAAGATATTTTTTATGTATACGTTAGTGAATGGACAGACGATAGAGCCATGTAAGTAAACAGGATTCCATTTTTTAAAAAAAAAGTATTCTAAGTTATATTAAGCAAATTGTTATAATCTTCTTTTTTTCTTATTTGTAATTTTAATAAATAAAATATTTTCTTCTTGGGTTCATTTCTTAAATAACAAAAATAATTTAATATTTTTATTCTTCTGAATTATTATATATATATATATATTCATACATTACATAGTAACTTTAAGTATTTATAACAATTAAAGTAATTTAAATTAAAACTAATTATTTAATATTGAATTACAACAATAATTAAAAAAATAACAACAATCAAAACCCCAAAACCCTTTCAGTAGTTTGATTGAGTTTTTGATTGATAAAAGTAGAATATTAGTGCATACTTTATTAGGTTTTAATAGGGTTTATGTAGGGGTTTAATGTTTAAATATTAGTATTTTTAGTGAATATATGCGAGGTTTGGGGTCTGTTTATGACAGTGAGTATATAGATTTATTGTTTAAGTTGCGATATGGATGTGATGAATATAGTGAATAACTCAAGCCTGTACTTAATTATACGTCTATAGCAAGGCTACTCCATAAATCTCCAGCAACTGTGAGGTCTCACTGTCTATTAGCATTGAATTTAAGAAGATAGCAGCTTAATTCTAAGCCTAAAAGACCTCTAAAATTTTAGCAGCATCATATTGAATATCTTATTAATGATAAGCTCTTAAATGCTGGGCTCATTTCTCTCAAGCCTAGAGCGCTGTGATGTTTCATCGCCAATTTCCTGAGCTTCACATCTCTGCTTAATCTATAGCGAACATATATAAAAAGAATGGAATATTACAAGACAGTCAATCGCATTAAGAGAGTGATTGACTTTAATGTTCCATTTTATAAGGATAATTTAAATTATATATTCGATTAAATGCAAAGTGCTTAAGAGCATAATATAAAGTTCATACACGCTGATGAGGCAGTATTCACATTTAATACCTTCATATCAAGGTCTTGGTATAAGAGGTACAGCAACATTGAAGTATATGATTAAAAAGTTAAGGTTTAAGCTCATGCAATACTTGGTGGAATAAGTGAAGATAGTGGCCTCGAGACTTATGTTATTCACCCTCGTTCTATAAAGACTGAATAATATATTAAATTCTTGCAATAACTCAGAGATAAGTACGCTGATTAAGAGATTATTCTATTCGTTGATAATTTGTCAGTTCATAAAACTAAAGACTCAAGGAAGGAATATGAAAGGCTAAATATGACACCTGTATTTAATGTTCCTTACAGCCCTTAGTTCAATGGAATTGAATTGTATTGGGGGTTATTGAAAGGTCATTATAAGAAATTGCTGCTCTACCATCTAATGCATGATTTAAAGATAGATACAGTCAATTTTATTAAGAGTGCTGCTAGGAGAGTCAGCGATGAGAAAGCTAAAGTATGCGCAAGAGAAGGGAGATTTTGTGTATATAAATAAGTTTTAGATTTAAATGAATGAATAAGATCACATATTAAATTTGCCAGTAAAGGGATTTGGCTTCTCTTTCTTTTCTTCCTCTTAAAGCTTGCTTAAGCCTATGTTTCTTCTCTTAGTGACAGCTCCTGCATCTATGTTCATCTCTTATGGCTTTTATAAATCTTTGAAGAGCCTCTTACTCAATTCATGTTTTACTTGAGACTTTCTTCTCTATTTAATTTGCTGCGCTCTTTCATCAAGTATATAGCAGTACCAGGTTTTTCTTTAAAGTTAGAAGACTAAGCTTACTTGTGATGAAAGGATGCTTTTAAAGTTCCTACAGCCAGGTATCACTTATTTTAATACCTTGCTTCTCTTTTTCTTAGGAGAGATGCTGTATCGTTTCTTGTGAGCTTCTTAAATAACTTCATTTAAGTACTCAGGTTTCAGAGTTGCAAGAACACCAAAGAAGAAGTTTCTCTCTGGCAACTTATTAGAGAGCTGTAGCTTTGATGGAAGGTAGATAGCTACGTCTTGATCACTCATAGCATCGTCATATAGGTTTGTTACTGATATTTCAGGGTAGTTAGGTATCTCTATCATCCTAATTTCATTAGACTTAAAAGCTTTTTCTATTCACTCAGTAAGGCTTTTAAGAATGAGATTTTAGTTCCCTCCTAAGTTGGCAAGAGTAATCCAACTATAATGGATTTATTAATCTTACTTAAGAACTTACCTTGCTATACCAAATATCTATAAAGGTCCTCTTTAATTCTAAATTATCCTATTAAATCTTGAGATTAAATTCTCTTCATTGCATCATTCATAGACTCCATCTTGCTTCATCTTTCTAGAAATGTTAATGAAATTTAAATTATGTATATCCATTCTAAGTTTATTAAAATCTTACTACTAAATAGGGAGGACCTACTGGAGGTCAACCTTGAAAAGATATACGGAGAAGCATTGAGTATAAATCGAACCATTTTCCAGAATATAAATTAATAATCAAACATTTATTCACGCTATTTTAAAATTAATCTTTTTATTCTAATTAAACAGCACGTATCTCAAAATTTTGATCATTTCGAGATACGTGCCAAATAAATACAATTAAATAATCAAACATTAAACTATTAAACATAAATAGAATTAAATATTTCTATAAATGTAAGTTCATTTTCATAAAAATCTAAACTTTAATTTATATTTACTAAATTATATATAAAATTATAATTACTTTGAAATATCAATGTTTAATAACTTATTTATTAACAAATTTTATTTAAACTATATTAAGTTTAAAAATGAACTTACATTTATAGAAATATTTAATTCCATTTATGTTTTATAGTTTAATGTTTGATTATTTAATTGTATTTATTTGGCACGTATCTCGAAACGATCAAAATTTTGAGATACGTGCTGTTTAATTAGAATAAAAAAATTAATTTTGAAATAGCGTGAATAAATGTTTGATTATTAATTTATATTCTGGAAATTGCTTCGATTTATACTCATTGAAAAACTTGCTCCAAGTTTCACAGATTGATTTCCATTTTTATCAAACTTTCTCCATTAAATTGCTTCTAATAATGTTTGATTATTTTAGGAGGTCCTAAAAATTAAGTTCAACCTTTATTAGGAGTTAAATTTTAAGGTTAAAACTTAATTAGGAGCATATTAAATTTAAAAAATGTTTAATAACTTTACCTCAAAATTAAGTTCAAACTTGATTTGGAGGACCTCCTAGAGAAACAAAACTTCATTAGGAGTATTTTAATTTCTAAAATGTATAAAATTCTCATAAAATATGTCAACTTACAGTCTTTTATGGTTAGTTAATTTTCTTACCTCTCATCAACGAATCTACTAGAGTGTCTTATACTCTACTATATAAGTTTATCTAGGTAGATTTTAACATTATTATAATAAAATATATCAGAAAACTAAAATGAGCGCTAACCTTTTGAGAAGAGCGGCATTACTTGGGTAAAGTCAATAAAGTTTTCATTCCAGCAACCAAGAAAAGTAGAGACCAGAGACGCTTGTACTTAGCGGGAGCCTACTTTTGACAACTTTGACCAGTCTAGCTTTGAGATTTAAATATAAGTTAAGTAGGAGGTTATCATAGAAGCTGAGCAAATTGAGGAGGAGGTTAAACAACTCGCCATAGAGCATTAATAAATCCCAGCCATAGTTTACTATTAATGCAAAGAATGCAATAAAGTTTTCCCTTACAAGCCAACTTACAAGAGACACTTGAGAGATATACACAACGATATGCCAAGGTTATATCTCAAGCATTAAAAGAAAGATGGGAAGTATGTCTGTGAGTTCTGTGAGAAGCCATATTCTCATACTAGAGACCTAAGTGCACTTAAAGAAAAAGCACAATCAAAGTTGTGTCTTTATTCATGAACCCACAGGGAATAGATTCCTCTAAAAGAGAAGATCAAGAAACCCAGTGGAGTCTCTTAGAGTTGAAGTCTAGAAGTAAGAAAAATGAAGAAAGCAGTAAAGAACTTTCCAGTCTCTGAGATCAATAAAATCATGGTTAAAATAGAGACAATGAAGATTCCTATATTAAAATTTATTGACTAAGATTCTTGCCTAGAAAGCTACCTCACTCTTGAAGATAAAATAGAGAAGAGAGTCATTACTGATGACTAATATGCTTACAAGATATTATCCTTTCAATTACTTCCTTGCTGATGACAAGTTCCAAATGGAATTTGCTAATGAATATTATTCTCTATAAAAGGCAAAGTTAAATGAGTGTAGGCATATCATCTAGCTTGATGCTACTTTACTTGGTAAAGATCATGTAGCCTTCAGGCTTCCTTTACTTGAAATGACTTACAGAGAATTCTTATCTGACAATAGATGTCAGAGATAAATTATCTAGATAGTATAGCAGATAGTTGAAGGGATTGAAGACCTTCACAAGCTAGGTTATGTTCATAGAGACTTAAAGCCAGAGAACATCATGATGAACTTTCAGCTCTTAGAGTTTATATTATTGATTTCAACAGAGCTCAAAGAGTGCAAGCCTCTGCATAAGGAAATGTATACGGCACTCCTGGATATTTTCCAGAGAGAGAGGATTGGAGAGATGAAGACACTTAATGGGATAACTTGGCTCTAGCAGTAATAATAATAGAGAGCGACATGCCAAGAAACGATTACTTTAGCTGCAGGGGAGAGAGAGATTCTAAGCAGAGAATCAAACAATATCTCGATAAAAATAAAATAAATGGAGGTCTTCGAGAACTTGCATACTCAACTATTATCAAGCCAAGCTAAGAGAATAAACAAACAATAAAAACAATCACACATCAACTTAGAAAGATAAAATTCAGAGAACTGCCACATGACACTCAGCTTATGTTTGTGTGAAATATTTTAAAAACTCGCTTGTTATACTCACTTAAATTACTAATATTTAAACATTAAACCCCAACATAAACCCTATTAAAACCCTAATAAAGTATGCACTAATAGTCTACTTTTATCAATCAAAAACTCAATCAAACTACTGAAATGGTTTTGGGGTTTTGAATAATGACTATAAAAACAACCAACTTAAACCCAGTTTAACAGCCACTATTTTGGCAATACAATAAATCAAATTTTGGATCAAAATTCTGAAACAATTCTGTGATAGTGATATAATATTTAAAAGTTTCATAAAATTAAACAAATTATTAAAGGAAAAAAAGATAGAAATATGTATATATATGTGAAAGTAAAACCCCAATCTAATTCAGTTGTTTGATTGAGTTTTTGATTAATAGAACTTAATGTTAAGAGAAAACCTCATGCGTAGTAGTAGTCGTAATAAAGCTACCAGA